>PVIR01002212.1:94440-106194 GCA_004026965.1 Petromus typicus
ACAATACTGGGTGTGGAGACTCAACCCAGCAGCAACCAGTACCACATACCACAGTGCCGGGCGTGGTGGCTCACGCCTGTAATCCCAGCACTCGGGAGGCAGAGGCAGGAGGATTGTGATGTGAGTTTGAGGCTGAGCTCGGGGCCAGCCTGAACCACAAAAGCAAGACCCTGTCTCAAAAAACCTAAAAAAAAAAAAAGAATTACCAGTGTTGCATGCCTATTCCTGTTTATAGCAGCAGAATTCATGATAGCTGAATCTTGGAAAAAGCTTATACATCCATCAGCAAGTGAGTGGCTAAAGAAAATGTGGTGTTTATACACAATGAAAAACTACTCTGCCATAAAGAAAGATGGACTTGAGTCATTTGTAGGAACATGGGTGCACCTCCAGACTGTAATCTTAAGTGAAATAAATCAGACATGCAAGCTTACATATCACATGGTTTCACTTATATGAGAAACTCAAATAATAAACACCTAAATAAAAGACAGCTAAAAGAGAGTAGGGAGATAGAGCTTTCTCAAGTGGGGAGGGGATCAAGTGATGGGGCAGGGGCCGGGATGGAAAGCGGGTGAGCAAATGGAATTAAGATGTGTTAGGTCCATGTGACAACTCCCACAAGGGACAGAAACATTACGTACTGCACACATGTACTAATAAAAACAAGGAAAATTATCTTCAGAACTAGTTTCTCATCAATGAATGACTTTGGTCGCCATTGGGAATTTCGGTAGCACTTACAAAAATCTTACATATTCTAATTTCTGAGGCAGCATTGTTGCTAAGGATCTTAACACTTATATGCTAAAAACATCAGCCAATCCTAACATCGTGCCAGGTTTTTGCGCTCAGAACTCAAAGCTGTGGTTAACAGCTATAACCACTGAGACAGCAAAATCTTCAAAAACATGCTGAATTTTTCGCTTAACTTACCCAATTTCCTGTTGAATCATAATTTTTATATTTAGCAAACTGTGAACCTAGATGAAAGTGCTTTCTAAAATATTAGGTTGTTCCATAAGACTGAGACAGACTTTATTATTGTGTGAGTGTGTGTGTGTGTGTGTCCTGAGAAGCAGCCACATGGTTCTATGCTTGAGTTTGGAGCGTAACTCACAGACACGTGTAGAGTGGAGATGGAGGAGACGTGGGACGGAGAATGAGAAGCTAATGCTAACTACACACAAGGGTTCCTGGCAGGGAGAGGAAGGGAACCGTAGACCACTGTCTGCCCAGCTGCCGTTTAGAGACAAAACAAGTCTGAGAAATGTGCAGAAGCTTCTGGGAGGGTTAAACAAACTGTCCTGTGATTTCCAGCTCATTCCTATAATTCAGCTCTTCCTGGGATTAACATGTCATTGACTCTTTGTCCTGAGAAACAAGTTAATAATCATGTTTTCTCATAGCACTACTATATTCACATATTGCATAGAAGGCAGAAATGGTGACCTGTACCCAGTGGGCCTAAATCAGTATTTCTAATAAACTTCAGTTATCCTAAGTATGTATTGGTTAAATTGATAGTTATTGACCTATCATCTTCTAGCTTTACACTTGCCTTGCTGGTTTTCTTCATAGACGTTGGACTTTCAGTAATTTACCTTGAAATGTGAGCAGGTCTTTTTTTAATGCTTGAATGTTCACATTTACTTTTTTAATAAATTGAGTTTATCAGTAAATTTTAGGAATACATTATGATCACATTCCTCATTGGCAGTTTGTGCCTGTATATAATATATCTTGATTCTTATTTTTCATGTTTACTTTTAAAATTCATACATATAATTTGTCAAAGTTAAGACAGACTCATAAACATAAGGAGTCATGGGCCAGGGATTTAGCTCAGTGGTTTGGGCGCCTGTCTTGCAAGTGCAAGGGCCCGGGTTCTATCCACCGGTAACCACCTACAATACTGGGCGTGGAGACTCGTGCTCATCAGCAGTCAGCGGCATGGTGGCTCACACCTGTAATCCCAGCACTCAGGGAGGCAGAGGCAGGATGATTGCTGTGAGTTTGAGGCTGAGCTCAGGGTCAGCTTGAACTACAAAGTGAGACCCTGTCTCAAAATAAACAAACAAACAAAAAACATAAGGAGTCAAAAGGTTGAGATGATAGTCTATTTTATCTGTAATTCTGAAGTCCCCAAAACTCTGAAAGTTGAAATGTTCTTCAGACTCAGTGGCAGTACCAGAGCTGAGCTCATGGGGCCATTAGTGTTTGTCACAATGAGAATCCATGTGCTTTGCTGCAGGATGCTTGCTGGAGGAACCTACGGGGTGTGTGTAACATGTAGTGTACACACTGCGCCTCCTTTCTAGAATCCAGACATTACTTTTTAAACTTCCTCTTAAATCTTCATTAGCACGTGGTCATAGACACAGTGATTGCATTCCATGTAGGAGATGGTACATGTATACAACATATCTTACTTCTCTTGACTTTCTTCCCTTCCCTTTCTACCCCCTTTTCCCTTTTTTTTGGTTCTCATTTCCAAAAAATTCATCTCCCTTTTTCCTATTATCTGCCTTTTATTTTGTTCTTTAAATTATTTAGGCTTCAACTTTCTCGTACAAGAGAAACCATGTGATATTTACGTGTATATGTCTGATGTATCTCACTTGACATATGATACATCCGTTTTCCTGTAAATGACTCAAATTTACCTTTCTTAGTAGCAGAATAGTACTCCACTGTGTGTAAATACTACATTATCTATATTTGTTCATCTGCTGATGAACATAGATGCTTCATCCAGGATTTAGCTATTATGAACTCTGCTGCTGTAAACATGGGTGTGCGTGAATCACTGTGATCTGATGCCTGTAACACTTTCAGGAAGGTACCTAGAAGGAAACTAGCTGGATTAAATTGAATTTCTGTTTTTAGTTTTTTGAGGAATCTTCACATTAATTTCCATAGTGGCTATATGAGTTGCCTGAGTTTACACTCCCTCCAACAATGTAGAAAGGTTCTTTTTTCCTCCACAGCCTTGCCAGCATTTATTGTTTGACTTCTTGTTGATAGCCATTCTTTCTGGGATGAGGTGGAATCTCAGTGTTGTTTCACTTTGCATTTCTGCACTGGCCAGAGGTGTTGCACATTTCTTTCGGTATTTAATAGCCTTTTGTCTACTTTATATTGTGAAAGGGGTGCATTTAAGAAAAAAAAAGTCTCTAATGTGAGCATTAGGGGGGCTGAGGTAGGAGGATGTTGAGTCCCCCACAGCCTGAGTGATGTAGTGACACCCCCAAAAAAGGGAGAAAGTTTGAAAATTCAAAAGTTATACTGATAGTCATCAACACCCATAGAGTTTAACACTGTGAATTATCACAATCATATCTTAATATTCTGGTTTTATGTTATCTCACCAACTTTAATTTGGGGTAATTTGATTAGAAGACTGGTAGTTCTAATTAGAATTAATTGAACTGGGCTCAAAGTGAAATTTAATTCTGTGGATTATTAATTTTAGTAATAAATAAGAAATGCTTTTGACTGTGTTATCTTACAATTCCCTTTTCATGACTCTTTCTCCTGCTGTGGATTTATTTTATAGTCTCAAAAGCCGACTTGCAAGAAAAGGATGCAGAAATAGAAGTAGACGAAATCTTTTGGAATACAAGAATCGTACCAATTTTGCATGAATTAGAAAAGGGTAAAAAAAAAAAAACAATTCTTGTTTTATATTGAAAATATCTGTGGTTATTTATACTTTCCCTATTGCCCTGATATTTTTAGTATACTTTGACTATTCCTTTTGTGAACACATTCCAAAATAAGTGAAGTCATCTATTTATTTACCCAGTAATGTTTGTACTAAACATTCCACATAAATTAAAATGTTAGTGAGTGAAATTATACTTTAAATTTACCAAAAAGCTGACTTCTAAAATTCCCCTATAATACAAATTAATGATTACTTCCTCTACTCCAGGAAATGTTTATTTAACCTCTCTAGGGAGACTCCTCCTGTAGGATTAAGAAAGACTTCAGGCCTCTGAAACAGAATGAATCCCCTGGACAGCATCCTGCACAACTGCCCGTGCTTTTCCTGACCCAGCCGTGTCGCTGTCCTACTTTCCCAGGTTGAGCACATCTGCTGGGGGCCCCACTCACAGCACAGGAAGTGGCCTGCGCTCAGCCTGGCATTGCTGAGGGACGGTCCACAATGCTTCATGGGCCCTTTCAGGGCGATGAGAAGCCAGGTGAAGATGTTTCCCCACTTCTACCCTCTTTGTACCTCCTTAAAAATTTCATTTGTGAAAGTGAACCAGGCTCACCTAGAGCTGTGGTCACAGCCCCAGTACCAAGCTTGTTGCCTAGCACCCAGCGCACCATAGCACCTGGGTAGAAAGTGTTGGATGAATGCTTCCTGGGTGCCCAGATCACATGGCAGCCACAGGAAGACACTCCTGAAGAAGATGGTACATGAGCTCTCCAGAAGCAGACAGGGCACGCACCAGCCCCCCCCCCACATTCGTCTCTCCCCTCCTCAGCCCCCTGCAGATGCCATGCTGTGCTCCTGCACAACTGTCCAGTGCCAGAGCCCTGGGTAGAGTGTCTGGTCCTGGTGCTGCTGCTCGCTAGCAGTGTGGTATTTAGAATCATGTACACTCTGCTGAGCAGTGTCTGTCAGATAAAGGGGAGATGAGAGACCAGATCTCCCCCAAACCCTAAGAGTGTGAGTGTGACGACATTTCCCTTCAACTATTAGTTTTCACCTCCTATTAGCATGCTGGTACCCTGCGGGCCCTGTTTTGGGGAGGTGCATATATATCTAGTGAGAAGAGCAGTGAGATGTGGAGGAGGTAAAAAAAACAAAACAAAATATGTCTGTGGAGAAGAGGGATCACTGAGGTCTGTCTTGGTGGAGATTCTCAGCCACAGGAGGTAAGAGGGTGCTGAGGGCTCTGCCCAGGACACAGCCCAGCAGGGCGAACCGAGGACCTAAGGAGCCCAAGGTTGGCGACTCAGAGCATGGCTGTGTCTCCTTAGAAGGCCATTCTGCCCTGAAATGTTCCGTTGTTCTTCCTGGACAACTTTTGGGAGCAGCTAAGGGTGGTAAGGTTGGATTTCTTGACCCCTTTCAATGCTTTTTAACTTCTTTTGACATAATTTCAGGTTTATAGAAAAGTTGCGAGTGTAGTTAAAAGTCCTATGTACTTTATACCTAGATTCCCCCATATTAATATTTTAGCACATTTGCTTTAGCATTTTCTCCTTCCCTGTCTGTCTCTGTCTCCCTCTTTCTCTTTTTCTCTCTCTCACAAGCACCCACACAGTTTTTATCTTCTTAGAGCTCCTTGAGATCCAATGTGATCACATTCCTGAGTACTTTGCTGTGTTCTTGTGAACAAGGGCACCTCTTACATAGATAGAAATTGCCATACAATAACGAATTGTCCCAGTAATTCACTCTGTGAAAAAAAGAGAAAATCCTAGACCCCAATCACCCATCCGTCTCTTTCATGAGCTTGACATACTTGAGGAACACAGGCCGTTTATTGTGCGGTATTTAAGGGGAGAAGTGGCAGAAAAGGACCGTGGGCAGCACAGCCCATGTGTGCCCCATGCCAGGACGTGGGGCTCGTGAAGAAACAGTCATCACAGAAGAGTAAAACAACACAACAAAAGTGTTTCACACAATAGAATTCAGACTTTTTCCTCTCTTTAAAGTCGGTCTAAGTCATTTCCCATCAATTCATTTATTTCAGTGCATAACCAAAAGGCATTGAAGGTTACTTAGCTATTGAGGTTTAAATTTTTTTCTTAGATGTTATTGTTAAAAAGAGCTAAAAATGGCCTGAGTCATTTCCTTCTGCAGGCTCAACTTCCTCTGTGCGGGCTTCTAAGAGCACATTATGGTATTTATTTAAGATTGGTTTCCTACTTTTACATTTTGTGATGGAGTCTATCAGAGATAATAATTTTAATGGCATACCTCACATCTCAGATTCTTTTCTTCCCCCTCACGTTCTCTTTCTTGCACTACTTTTGCTTCTCATTAGGAATCTTGCTTTCAAATCTGACTTCCCTCAAATCGCAATTATCAAGTAAAATGTCCTCTGTCTCTATTTTCTAACTAAAATCTCCTTTTCATTTTCCTCTTTTCTAAGAGTAGTGGATTTGGTGATGTTCTGAGCTTTTGTTCCATGAAAGCCTTCTTTTATCAGATGAGTCATTTTCACAGGAAAATATTGATACTGTTTTCAGTAGTTACATTAGAAAATGGATATTTGTGCAGTTGTGTTACAGACTGTGTGAACAAGATTCTCACCACACCACATGCTGTTGATCCAAAGACACGTGAGGTAGGTGTCCTGCTCACTAGCATGACCTCTGTTGAATTCCTGGCCTGACGCACACACACAAATGTGAAAAATAAGCAAGAGTGTAAGATGATGTTTGTTGAGTGTGAAATAGTGCAATTTCTGGTGACACAAGAACATAGATTTGAAGAACAAAAATTAGCAAAGAAAGGATAAGAACATTGCAGGCCTGTGCCACTGTGTCAGAGGGTTGAAGGTGGGGACACGGGCAGTGTGCAAGTGTCACTGGAATGAAGGAGGCCAAGTGAAAGAGATGTCACTTCCATTCCTTCACACGCACTGACAGACTGCGTATTCTACATAAGTTAACGGGCAGATTAATAAATAAGTCAGCGTGATAGGAGATGGATCAGAGAGAGAAAAAAAAAGTCAAGCAGATGGAAGAGATATAAGAAGGTAAGGCCAGGCCTGCTGGTGCATGCCTGTAATCCTGAGGCAGAAAGACCACTGTGAGTTCATGGCCACCCGAGGCTGTACAGTTAGTTTGAGGCAAGTCTAAACAGTGTAATAAAATCCCCTGGCAAAAAGACAAAACAATAATGCCCACCAAAAGACCCCTGTCAGAAAAAAAAAAAAAGAGTTTAGGATTTGAAGATGTCTATGGAAGTAACTGTAGCATTTTCGCTGACAGTCTATGTCTGACACACTTGAAGACTGACTCAGTAAATGCTGCTCTACTCTTTTTTCTCTGACAGAAGAAGACACTGATACGGTTTGTGCCGCTTGCACAGAACTTCAGCGCACTTTAGAGGAAGGAAACATGCTCGGAAATAAATTTAAGAGAAGAACTATTCTCCTAAAAATCCTCTGCAAACTAGTTGATGTTGGTTCAGACCTCCTCAGCCTTAAACTTGCAAAACTTATCCTAGCAGTAAGTTTTTCTTCCCCCTTACTCCCGTAGACTGTAGCACATATGAGCTTTACTTGCTAAATGTTTTATTTGTAAATGTTAACAAAGATTAGAAATGCAGATCCTGTGTGAAAATCTTTTTTAAAAAATTCAGGAAAACAAACTGGCCTCCAAGAATTTGACTAAAAAGCATTGTCTAAGGAACGAAGGCTGAGTACATGGAAACTGTCCAGGTAGACTCTGACATTTGGATTATGACTGGATTTTAAAGAAAAGAAAGAAAAAAGAACAAGAGAGGGAAGAAAGAAGTGACAGTGACAAATACATTGAAAACAAGCAATGTGACGAGGGACATCTCTGAACAAGTGCAAGCCATGGTCTCTCCTCCTGGTCTCTGCTGAGCACCTGATTCTGCCTCACGATCTGGGAAATAACTTTAATTTGGGTCACAGACAGAGTAGTCAGGTGCTTTATGAACTGTTGTGCAGGACGAAAATGGCTGCACAGGACCACAGGAATGTCCCCAGGGGTCACAGAAGGTCCTTCTTTTTAGGTGTTAACAAAAGTCCGGACCTCAAATAGTGCGTAGAAACTCTGTCTAGAACAAAATGATGCCATTGTTTGAGGAAAGTGCTTTGTTGTTACAGCCATCAACAGTTGGAACGAAAAGATAAGCTACCATTATTATAGCATGTTTTAAGACAGCCGCAAAAACAAATGAATGAAGCTTTGTTTCCTGGTTTCATAAAAGTAAGAGCTTTATGTTGACGCCTCATAATTCACATAATGTAAACTCGTAAAGTACACAGTGAAGGTAAATGTCGGCTTACTAACTAGGAGTGTCTGCTGTGCGTCTTAGATAATGAAGTCCTTCATAAAGCAGAATATTCTGACTGCATGTTCTGTATCATTCTGAGGGGAAGCTACATTCTTACTTACACTAGTCCTTCCTGAGAAATCATGACATGTGGCTCAGAGCGTAAGGTCCTTGGGGGAGTGGCAGCCCTGGACAGCACCCAGGCTGCCAGGACCCAAGGATCGCCTCCACTTTCATCTGGATCCTGGACACATTGTTTCACATCAAGCCGAGAATAAAAGAAATGAGCAACTTCCCAGATTCCGTAATGCTTTGCAGAGAACACCTTACCTTGTTCATTGCAGATGGATCTTCCATTAACCTAATCAACCCAAGTTGTTCACGTATCAGGATGGTTGTAACGTAAGGGTCCACTGTACATAACTCACTGTACTGACCAGTTACAGTTCCTGGGTACTGATCTAGTTTGTAAGTCAGGAGCCCACTGTACATGGCATAGTTTAACTAATTTAGAGCAAAAAACTAAGGAATCTTTCAGGCAGCGAACAAATTCTAAACTGAATACGTGGTTTGACGAGGCCCTCTCGGTGACTACAGGTTAAACCCCAGAGCCCAGAGTTAGGTGGTGTATACCTTGGATTAACTAGGGGGCCGTAAGGTCAGAAAGGGCCCTGAAGTCCAGCTTCTGGCTGCTGCTTGACCCGACAGTGGCACTGCAAGCAAGACCTAGGCAGGCCAGGCCTCCCTGAGGGTGTCCATGTGCTGTTCGTGAAACGCTACATCAGAGGGATTGATGAAGAAGAATCCGCAAAGACTAAAGATACATGGAATGAAGAAGCTTTTCACCTCTGCCAGTATAATTAACATACTTAAATTATTTCTAGTTAAACACATTCAGAGAGTATAATGTTAGTTGTCCTGACCTTTTGTATTCTTTGGTTAAATGGAGATTTGCCAGACATTCATTTTCATTTTAATCTTTTTATTTAAAAAATCATATAAATATATATAAATCAATATTAAGATTGTTTTAAGAGGGCCAGGGATTTAGCTCAGTGGTTCCAGCACCTGCCTTGCAAGCGCAAGTTCTGGGGTTCGATCCCTGGTAACCACATACAACAATGCCAGGCGTAGTCACTCATGCCCAGCAGCAATCAGTGCCACATACCACAGTGCTGGGTGTGATGGCTCAATCCTGTAACCCCAGCACTTGGGAGGCAAAGGCAGGAGGATTGCTGAGTTCAGGACAAAAAAACAAACAATAAAACCAACCAAACAAAGAAAGATTGTTTTAAAGAGTACATATGTATGCACAGTATGAATGGAACCATATTCTAGAAGGGGGACAATCTAGCTCTCCATGAATTAGTACTGGAAATTAACCCAGGCATTTTGATGGAGCTACATCCTCAGTCCCTTTTGTTTGTTTATTTTTTTCAAGATAGATTTTCACAAAGTCACTAAAATACCTGAGGCTGGGCTCAAACCTCATGACCCAGCCTCCCAGAGTGCTAGGATTACAGGTGTACCTTCATGCCTGGCTATCAGAGTGATGTTTAAATTTCACTTATTTTTCTTTAACATGCCAAATTTGCTTTGAGTAGAATGAAGTGCTGTTTCAGTATAAGAAGGAAAAACTACCGTATCATGCAAACTTACTTTGTCAAGAATTTTTCCTTAACAAATGACTGCAGGTGAATAAAATACCCCCCATCCAGGCTGACAGAGGAATAGGGAAACCAGCAGTCAAAGGATACAGGGCAGCGTGGGGAGGCAAAGGGGGGAGAAGTAGTGGAGGAAATGAGAAACCCTTCAGTTGTTGTATAGAATGTCATATTTTACTATCTTATTATCCTTTTTTTTTTTTTTTTTTTTTTTGAGACTGGGTAATTCTAGGTAGTTCAGACTGGCCTGCACTCACTCTGTAGCCTAGTTTTCCATTTAACTCATGGTGATCCTCCTGCCTCAGCTTCCCAGATGCTGAGATTACAGGCATGCATCACTATGCCTAGCTTTTTTTCATGTCTTAAAGTTATATAATTTTATACTTATCAGTGGAGAAGTTATAGGAATTTACTTTGAATATAAGCTGGTTTTGGTTGCAGCAGGCCTGGAAGTTGTGGGAAGTCTGTATTTTCTCTTTCCTTCTCCTTATTGTTGACATAATTTTGATAAAACCTAAACACTGGTCTTTTCCCCCCTCTGTCATTTTTCACTAACTGTTACCCAGGGAGGGAAAGCGAGTTGTCATCATCCAGTTCTGTGAAGTGTAGGACACATGCCACATCACACACAGAGAGGTGCATCATGGCTGCAACCGCGAGGGCTCACAGTCCAGAGCGGTACAGTCACCTGATTCCTGGGTACCCCCAAATCTTAAGAACCAGATATACTGTCTACCTGTGCAGCAGAAGCCAGCACCTCCGCTGGCCACCCTCCCATCCAGGGGATGGGCCTGGCCCTTCACCCTGAACTATACCCTCGGCATTTCTTCTGGGAGACAAGGTCTCCTCCGTAAATCACCGATCTCCCTGGGAGTCGTGATCCTCCTCACTCCCAGAGTGCTGGGATTACAGGTGTGTGTCGTGACGCCTTCCCTCCCATCCCCCGTGTCATCTTGTTTTCTGGTTTTTGAACTCTGTCAGCATTTACTCAGCAGCCCTGCCCAAGTGCTGGAGAGTGAGCCGGGCCTGAGAAGGCGCTGCCTGCCTGCGTGAGGCTCCACCTCTCAGCCCTGACCTCTCGGTGCCCGAGGGCAGAAGCCACCCTCTGTCCGGTTAGTTTCCGAGGCTCTCAGACCTCTGGTGAACCTGGTGGGGAGCTTGTTAAAATGAAGATTCTGGCTCCAAACTGGGCCAGAGACTCTGCATCCCTAACCCCAGGTCTAGGCAGGCCCTTCTCTGCCGTCCAGCCCGGAGCTCAGCACCAGAGCTCACAGAAAGAACCTTTAACAAACGTGTCTAACAAATTCTGTTATCTCTACAAAAAAACAAAAGCAACTCACTAAGAAACAACATGAAAGACAGTTTTAATACTAAAGTAATGACCTATGATCATCCTTTCACACAGAAATATTTATTTGTCCAGATGACTCATCCTGGTAAACCTATTTTTACCCTGTGGCAATTAGGGCACTAGATGTTCCCATCTGACTGGAGGTTACAGTAGTTTCCTTCTAAATGTAGGGTTCAGTCATGGACTTTGTGACTGCTTCATTGAGTAGTACTATATTCCATGGTCTATCCAAATAGTCTCTATTATTAGACATCTAGAATTTTTTTTTTTTTTTTTTTTTTTTTTGAGACAGGGTCTGGCTTTGTAGTCCAGGCTGCCCTGAGCTCAGCCTCAAACTCACATCACAGCAATCCTCCTGCCTCTGCCTCCCGAGTGCTGAGATTACAGGCATGAGCCACCACGCCCAGCACTGTGGTTTGTGGTACTGGTTGCTGCTGGGCATGAGTCTCCATGCCCAGTATGGTATGTGGTTACCGGGGATCGAACCCGGGTCCTTGCGCTTGCAAGACAGGCGCCAGAACCACTGAGCTAACTCCCCGGCCTCAAGAATTTTTTTTTTCTTACTACTTTTGGTAAAGTAGTAAATACACAGCTACTTTAGACCATGTCATTCAGCTGGTCATCCTCTACTGTGCTTTTCTTAGAAAGAAAGTATACTTTTTTTATTGCCCCCGTGTAAATCGATGCTTTCGTGTGATTTAGAAGGTAATTTTCAACTTCAAGCATGAGTGATTATCTCA
>PVIR01002213.1:0-22237 GCA_004026965.1 Petromus typicus
TGCTGCACTCTGTTTAATAGAAATGAGTTAGTAAATGCAGCCCACACTCTAGCAGAGGGAATTGGAGCACAGCTTGTTGCCAGGAGGTGAGAAACATCCAGGACTGGGATCAATGCTGCCCACCTCATTGTAGATTACAAAAAAAAAAAAAAAATTGTACAGGGAAGTTCTTAGAATGATCCCGTAGCACAGTCAATTGGATGTACTTTCAAATAGAAATTCACACCATAGAAAGCATCACAGAAATCATTAGACCTATATCAGAATGATATCTAAGTTTGAGACATTCAGACTTTAAAAACTACCTGTGTATATGAAAAATGAAATAAATCTTATGAAAATTGATATTGCTTGATATCCAAGTTCATGATCAATGAACATATGGATATAGAGCAAAATCACTGATCCTGAAGATATTGGAGGAAAACTGGCATTTTAGCCCATAGTTTGAGAATTCCTGTTTTGATTACCCATATCCTTGCCAAATGGGCCTTCCTTTTGCTGAAAGAGGAGGCTTAGATTTTGGGAGAAGAGCACTAGACTATAAATTCAGAATGTATGTTTCAGTGCTGTCTCTGTTACTGCCTAAAAGAGGAGCTGAATTTCACCTCACCTGCCTGTATTTGTTTCTGAATCTACAAAGAAAGGCATGAACCAGGGAGCTCTGTGGACATCTAAGGGATTGTGTTTATGAGGGAATCTAATCTGTAACTGAAGGCGTAATCCAGGGTTGGCTGGGTCAAGTATGCTGCACATGTCTCCTAACACACAGATAAAATAATAGAGGCATGAGCACACCCACCTCAGTGTTTAAAAACTGACCTAAGGTTATCTAGAGTTCAGCCCTGCCCATTTTTTCATGACTCCTCCCTTGGCCAAAACCATGCAGTCAATCCATAGCTGCCCCATACAACTGCCTGTCTCTCTGAATGCTTCAACCAGTCCACAGCCGACCCATGTGGTTACTACCCCTGCTGTTTGCTATATAAGTGTGTTTATCTTGCAATAAAAAAGGTAGTGTTCTCTGAAATTCTCCCTTGAGTGGTTCATCTCACTCCTCCTACTCCAAGTTTTTGTTACCCCCAAAATGTCATGTAACTAGTTCTCTTACTCCTCTAATTCCCACACCTCTAAGCCTGTCAGTTAAAGCTAGGTAGAATCTATCCATGTTTACTTAGCTAGTTATATAAAACTTTGTCTTGGGCTCTTAAGTAGCTCTGAAGATGAAATAGAGTCTTCCAAGGCAACAGAGAGATGGAGAGGTTTATTTCATCATAATGAGATCAGCAATTCTTTATCAAAGAAATTTTATTTTGATGAAATGACGATAGATGGAAAAATGCTCAACATTTCTAGTCATTAGAAAAATGCAAATTAAGATGACACTGATACTCCGCTTTACTCCAGAAAGAATAGCTATCATTAATAAAACACGTAATAATAAGTGTTTGCAAGGCTGCAGGGGAAAAGGAATCCTTTTCTATTGTTGATAGAAATGAAAACTAGTACAACCACCATGAAAATCATTATGGAGATTCCTAAAAAACTAAAACTAGAAATTTCATTTATCCCAAGTATTTTCCTTATATCTATCTTCCTGAAAGAGCAAATGGTATCAGACTACAATAATCCATGATCACTCATGTTTTTAAAAGCACAGTTCATGATAGCTAAATCTTGGAAGTGGCCTATATGTCCATCAACGTAAGAATTAAAGAATATATAGTATTTACATACAATAGAATATTAGTGTGCTACAGACAAGATGAATCAGTTGTGTGTAGGAAGCTGTATGTACCTTGAGACCATTATATTAAGTGAAATAAATCATACACATGCTTAAATATTGCATGGTTTCTTTTATATGAGAAAACCAACTTATACATAAAGAACAAAATAAAAAATAGAAAATAAAAAATAAGGAGTAGGGGAAATAGGAAGAGGACTGAAGCATTTCAGAAGCAAAGAAAGATGGAAGGGGAAGGGGATTGAGATGTGTTATATACATGCACCAGTGCCCCCTAAGGGATGCAGTCATCATGTGCTGAAAAGATGTTAGTTAAAAAGTGCAAAAATGTTCCTAATAATATTCTCAGAAATTCCATTTGACCTATCTATACTTCTCCTTGGTACCTACTCCAAAGAAATTCAAGACATATGTAGTAATGCATGCATACTTAAGTTTATCACAACACAGTGCAGAGGAGCTAGACACCAGAAGAAGTGTAGAAGAATATCAACAGACAAATGGCTGAAAAAAATATGCTGTACACATACAGTGGTATATCAGTCACCCATAAAGAAGAATACATGATATCAGAGAAAAGATGCGATATGTACCTATCTGTGACCTATTTATTTCACTATGAGGATATCCTCAAGGTATATCCATTTAAGTATAAATAAAGACATAAATGAGTCCTATAATTGTATGTTATATATTGTGAAATAGAAAATGCTCAAAGTAAAATAGGGTAAAGGGGGGAAAATAATGAGATTATAATGAAAAAGTAAGGAAACAAATTTTATGTATATGGGGGGACTGTAGGGTGGGTAGGGCTATGGGAAAAAATGAGAATTAAGTTGTGCCTTATACTGTACAAATCCCCATTATGGAGTGCAATCATGATGTGTGTATGTAATGTACCAATAAAGATTTTAAAAACAGATATCAAAAAGAAAATAAAAGAAGAATACATGAATGTTTTTTGAAGGAAATGGATGGAACTTGAGGCCACATCGTTAAGCAAGATAAGTCAGACACAAAAAGTTAAAAATTGCAAGTATTCTTTTATATAAGAAATCTAAAATATACAAAAATAAATGAACAAAACAATTTACTAGTACATAATAAGACATTTGTATTCTAAATATTACTTCATAGATATACTATTCTTACTTTTCTAGTTAGCTCTGTCACTAAATTTTAGAATTCAAATGTTATCTGGTGCATGGATTCAGAGTCCCATTCCCATTTTGCTCCTCCCCTTCTCTTTCATAGTAAAAGAATGTTTCTCTGGGAATTATGATAAACAATCACAGCACCATATGCTGCAGAGGCCACTTAAAGTTTTGTCTTTGCCTTTGCCTTTGGTTCTGATGATGTCCTTAGAACCTCCTGTTGCTTCTGTAACTTATACTTCACCAAGGTTAAAGTAGCATTAGTGACTTCAGCATTCCCTAGGCAGTTCTCCTTGATTTGGTACAAACACTATGCTGTGCACCAGTACACTGAGACAAGGATTTCTGAGGTTGACACAGCCTTCTCTGTGGTCAGCACTTTAGTTTCTCTGGGGAAGTGCTTGTGCTATACTAATGAATGTGATAGTAATAAGTATCAGGGAACTGACTATCCAGGGATAACAATGGTCATACTTGGACTATGCTAAGTACTTTCTATGCTTCAATTGCCTGCTTTCATTTAATCTTCCTGACAAGTATATACCTCTGAAGTATTAGCATCCTCATTCTATAGATAAAGTTCAGGTTTTAAAGAATAAATCACTCTGATCAAGGTGAAGGAATTAAGTAATTGCTAGAACTAATCTTGAAACCCACAGTGGTTTACTCCAGCAGAGATTAATAGCTTGTATTTCAACTGCATAGGCCTTTCCTAGGCAACAGACTTGCAAGAACATGCACAACAGATCTAGCTGCATGGAGATACTGAAAAAAAGACCTGGCTCTTGAAGTTTTGTTCCAAAGCAAAGGCTGGTGTCAGACATCAGTGTCTTAGACAACTATCACAAATCTGTAAACTCCGTTCCCCTCTCTCTGACCTGAATAATGATGTTCAGAGGCTACAAGTTCCAAGGCACTGAGAGCGAGAGATAATCTTGGTATATGATCTGAGACCAAGCAAGCGGAGAACCTTCTTCATGAGGGCTGAAGCAGAGCTCTAACGTCAATGACTGGACTGAACTCCTGGAGAGCTGTACAAGGAAAAGAGAAGAAATAGGAAAGAAATTTGGTGCAATATCAGGCCAGCATTGGTGAGAGAGAAGATGAACCACTGGAGATATGGAGGCATAGTGGAGGATGGCACTGCGGTAACATGAAATAAGTTGATTCTAGTCACTGTAAATGTGCAAAGTTCTTCTCAGGACCAACTGAAATTATGGTGTGGAGCTTGGAGAAACTGGGAAAAAGTATAAGAACTGATATCTTGAATCTCAGAAGATTCTTAGAAGAATTAGTTCCATACTTATCAATGTCTTCTAAGAATATATTAATTTTATTTTTCACCACTCTATTTTGCTTCTTAGGAATATTATTTAGTCATTCTATTAACAGTTCAAATCTTTATTTGTGTATTTAGATAAGAAGCCATTGTACTTCTTATCTAAATGGCTATTTTACTTTTATATTGTAATCCCCAACTTAAGGACATTCAAGTACTGAACTTTCACAGATATGATGTATAAGATTCACAAGTGTACTGTAAAAGTCTTGTTTTGTTAAATTATGAACAAACTCAATTTACTAACATTCTCTCTAAATGGAACTTGTTCATAAGTTGGAGACTTAACGTGTAAATAATTACTTGATCTATACATAAACCTTCACTTTGACTTCTCTTACATATATCTAATTCCTTTCCTTTAGTTGTTCAATTTGTGAAAGACATTTTAATTCTTGATTCTACCAGAAAACATCTTAGCTCTCAATACTAGTTTTTATAACTTACAGTGTGATAGCTATCTTGACAAATCTGTATATCATTTGTTGATACAAAGTATGAGTCCTCAGCCCAGAGCCAAATTTCATCAAGTTCAGACAGCATCAGCCAAAACAGCCCATAGATTAGTGAGAACAATAAATACATTTTCTCACATACCCAAAATGTGTAATAAGCAAAGATCAATGTCGGAGAACTGACACACCTTTAGAAAATTTCACTAAGGCTGTCATTGAGCTATTTATCAGGACACCATGATTGTTCAAAACACTATATAGTTCTGCAGCTTTTACGCCACTAGGATTATGTCACTATATCCTCCAAAAACAAACCAAGTATAACCTTGTCAAATGCCTTGTAGAAGTCAAGATGTGGTTTCTGATTTTTCTTAATTCAAATCTTTATTGGTACACTATGAATACACATCATCATCACATTTAACATTGAGAGTTTGTACCAGAATATGACATGACTTGATTTTTATTTTTGCCCTTCCCACACTCTCCCTGCACCCACACACATCCTGCAGCCCACACCCCCTATATACATAAATTTTATTTCCTTTTATAATTACTATTACATTCTCCCCCCATTCCTTTACCCCAACACCATCTTTCCTTTTAAATATTTTTTATTTCCCAATATCAACTATATATACTAGAACTCATTTACATCTTCACTTTCTCATACCAGAGAAAAGATATGATATTTATACATCTGTAAACTATTTATTTCACATATGAGGATGTCTTGAAGATACATCAATTTGAGTATGAATGATTCAATCTTATAATTTTTAATGGCAGAATAATACTTCATTCTATAAATGAACCACATCTTCTTTATCCGGTCTCCTGTTGATTGACATTTTGGTTGTTTCCAAGATTTAGCAATCACAAACTGAGCTGCTATAAACATGGGTGCATATATGTGCCTGTGATGTGAATCTTTTAATTATTTTGTGTATATACATAGCAGAGTGATGGCTGAGTCAAATGGGACCTCCAATTCTAGCTTTTGAGAAATCTCCATGCTGATTTCCAAAGAGGTTGTAGGAGTCTCCACTCCCACAAAGAGTGGAGAAGTGTTCCTTTTTCTCTGCAGCCCCACCAACATTTGTTGCTAGCTAATGCTGAAATAGCATCCATTCTTTATGGAGTGAGATGAAATCTCAGTGTTGGTTTCATCTGCCTCTCTCAAACAGTGATGCCTCTTTCAACAGTGATGTTGAACATTTCTTCATATACTTCTTAGCTGCTCTTACTTCTCCCTCTGAAAAGTATCTGTTAATTTCACATGCCCATTTTTAAACTGGGTCTTTAAATTTTGGTGGAAAGATTTTTTTAAAGCACTTTATATATTCTAGATAGTATCTCTTTGTCTAAGAAACAGCTGGTAAAGATTCTTTCACCTATTGTTGGTTGCCTTTTCATGCTGTTGGTCATTTACTTTGCTGTGCAGAAACTTTTTAATAGAATGAGATCCCATTTGTTGATTTCTTCTGAAGATATCAAAAAATGGAAAGACATTGCTCCTGAATAGGAAGAACCAATATCATCAAAATGGCTATACTTCCACAACTACTATATAGATTCAATGCAATCCTGATTGAAATCCCAACAGCATATTTCACAGATCTAAAGAAGAAATCTAAGCATTCATCTGGAACCACAAAAGACCTAGAATAGCAAAAGCAATTCTAATGAACAAGGACACGATGGGATGTATTACAATCTAGTACCTGAAACTATACTATAAAGCCACTGTGATAAAAACTGTATGGTAATGGCAAAGCAACAGACCTGAGGATCAGTGGAGTAGATTAGAAGATCCAGAAACAACTCCAGATACACTGAGTCACCTCATCTTTGACAAAGAGCCAAAAATCCTCAATGGAGGAAAGATAGCCTCTTTAAAAAATGGTGCTGGAAAAACTGGGCTTTATACATCCACAGACTAAAGCAAGACCTCTCTTTCAACATGTAGCAAGCTAAAATCAAAGTGGATAAGAGACCTAAATATTAAAACAGACACATTAAACCTGCTGCAAAACAGATTAAGTAAAAACTTCTAAAGACAATGGTTTAGGGAAAGACTTCCTGAACAAAACCTCTATAGTACAAGAAGTGGTTTCTTTTAAATATAATACTCTGCATAAATAATAAGTTTGCCTCCATTAGGATGACTCATTCTTTGTTAACTAAATGTCAAAAGATGTGTAGATAAGGTTTATATTTCAGACTTTAAAATCAAGTAACATCTAATTTTTTGCCAATATGGAGGCAGGAGTTATGGAAAGCACAGATTGAGTATAGAATGCCATTTAGGAACTTGCAATATTCAAGAGAATTGCTGCAGGCAAATAGGCATAAAACATGTCAGAGAAGTGAACAGATCCTGTGCTTTGAGAATGAAGATAGAGGTAAAATTATTGTCTTCATGAATCATCAGAAGAGGATTCTTTTCAAAGGTTGTAATTAAACTCTGTGGAGACAGCAGAAACAATTTACAGAAGCAAAAGAGAAGAGTAGTTCAGGGAATCAAGAAAGAGCTGAGAGAAAAAGCTAGAAACTATAGAGGAAGTGGAGAAGCTGAAGACAACAAACAGAAGGGAACAAAGCAACCTGGACTGCTAATACCAGCCACTGGGGGAGAGATTCAGTCTCTGAAAACAAAAGGGATCCTGGGAATGAAGTTCCCACATGAAGGCTAAACACCAAGATGACCTTCAGATATTACGCTGAATAGGCTGAAGGGAATCTGTGAACAATGAGACGTTAAATAAAACAAAGACACGGAACAGAGAGATAGAATGTAGCTACAAAGATCTCCACAGAACTGACAGAATTTGTTTGTCTTGACTGATCTTCATCTGGCAGTGCAGAAACAATAATAACATAAGAAAATAAAGCGAAATAATATCATCTCTAACTCTTGGCTCCCAAAAGCTGAACTCAAGGACCCAAACATAGAGGAAGCTATGCTATAGGCAAAGAACTCTGGAACTCAAGTGTTCAAAAATTTGAAGAGATAAAAGAAGAAACATAAGAAGAAAATATAGGGGCTGGGGATTTAGTTCTGGCACCTGCCTTGCAAGCACAACCTGGATTTGTTCTCCCATAACCACATACCACAATGCCGGGCATGGAGAATCACACCCACTAGCAATCAGTAGCACATACGACAATGCTGGGCATGGTGGTTCACACCTGTACTCCCAGTACTCAGGAGGCAGAAGCAGGAGGATTGCTGTGAGTTTGAGGCTGAGCTCGGGGCCAGCTTGAGTTATAAAGTGAGACCTTTTCTACAAAAAGAAGAAAATATAGAAGATATTTAATGCTCTCAAGGAGGAATTAAGTGGATGAATTATTTTATCAATCAAATGTTTTATGAACCTAAAGAAAAAGCAAGCACTATATTAATATGTGAATTGCATTAAGAAAGATAATACAAGTCATAAGTGACCACTTTGGTAAAGAATCAGAAAGCATGAAAAGAAAGTAAGTAGAAATAGATGATATAAAAATGCAACAGAACACATATATACAAGAAAGGACCAGTGTGAGAAGAGTGTCAGATGTACAAGACAAGGTATATGCAGATCATAAACTCAAGGCAAACCTAAAAAGAACATGACACCATGCAAGCTAGATCTAATAGATGTTTCATGACTCAGAGGAAAACCTCAGAATTATATGAACCAAATAAAACTTAGAAGACAATTCAAAAGGTATTAAATCTTTATTTGCTAAAATCATAGCAGAAAATTTTCCGAATGTAGGGAAAGAATCTAATATTCAAGTATAAGAGGTATATAAAAACCCAAATAGCCATGACCAGAAGAGATCTGCTCCATGACAAATCATAATAAAATTTCCAGAAATTCAATAAAAGTAAAGAATACCAAAAATTATTGGAGAAAAACAGCAAGTCATCTATATAGGCAAGCCCATCAGAATAACTGGATTTCTCAGCACAAAATGTGAAAAGCCAGGAGAGCCTGAAGTAAAGTTTTTAAGGCCTTAAAAGAAAACAATTTTCAATCAAAACTTTTATATCTTGTAAAATTAGCCTTCAAAAAAGACAGAAAATTAGGGTCTATCCATTAAAAATAAATCCTAAAGAAATACATGACTACTAAATCAGCATTGCAGAAAATACTTAAATAAGTCCTAGACAGAGGAAATAAGGTCACCTGTACCACAAAACCATAAGGAAGGTTTTTCACAACTGTGAGTGTGGTTAAGCAAAACTGAACAAAAAGTCCATAGCAGCAAATTTTAAAATCCATAGGAAAAAATAATAAAATAATAGGGTTCCATGAACACCTTATAATAATACTACCAATGTCAATAGCTTTATCTCCCTAATTAAAACCTTTAGAATGACAAATTGAGTGAAAAAACAAAATGCAAACATACATGTACTCCAGGAGATAGACCTCATCCAGAATGAAGTATAATATAGACTGAAAGTGAAAAGACAGGAATTATACTGTATTCAATGGGAGACTAAAAATAAGAACAAGTAGCTATCTCATCTTCAGGCATAGAAGACTTCAAGCCAAAACTGATCAGAAGTGACAAAGATGACCACACTATTTTGGTAAAAGAAATCTTTTGACAGCAAAAGATAACTGCTTTAAATATCTCTGCACCAAATTTTGGTACAGTCAATTTCATGAGACATAAACTATTGGACTTGGAAGGACAGAGAGATACCAATACAATAATAGTGGGGTACTTCTATCCCTTAACCAATTAGACAGGTCAACTAGACAGAGTTAAAAAGGATGGGAAGGGTGGAGTAGAGCTCCATACAAAGTGTGAGACTATAGGGGAGTGTGTGTGTGTGTGTGTGTGTGTGTGTGTGTGTGTGTGTGTGTGGTTGTGTGTGTGTGGTTGTGTGTGTGTGTGTTTGTGTGTATGTATGATGTCAAAGCTGAGTTGCCTCAAAAGAGCTAAGGCTTTTAGCATGTATGGACAACTCCAACCAGATATGTCTGTATCTTTATTGGTACTGTGGTCTTAAGAATTAAGGATCTTCTCATAGTAGTATTGGCAAATGTTGATTGTTCCTAATCAGTGCAGCTTGAACTAATGAAATCTACCAGGATTTCCCAAGGGCATTACTGTCACATCAAACTGTGGCTGTCACAGTGGCAAACATAATTTCTCAGCTCACTAGAGAGCATTCTGCTTGCCTCTTGCACTCATCTGGAAATGTAAAATAATCTGGGTAAAGATTGCAACTTCGGTATATATGTATTGAAATGTCAGTTCCTAATGGCCTTTGATACTCACCTTCTTTTTGCATGGAAGCCTTGGTATGCTCTAGGGGCTAGGACAGACCCCATAAACCCTTTGCTGTCTAGTAGCAATTAAAAATCATTAATCCTCTAAGACATTAAATCAGTGCAGTAAGTCTTATTTGTGGAATATTGATTTATTTTTGCTATTGAAGCCTTATATATGTGTTTACTTTCTTTTAATTTTTAAATTAACTCTCTTGGTACTCTTTTGATGCACACAATGATCATTTTCAACATAGAGAATTTGTACCTGCACACAATACATTTTGATTCTTCTTTTTTCTCCATTCTCCTCCTCTCCTTTCAGCACTTCTTCCTTTCTTTATTTACAAAAGTTTGTTTTTATTATTCCTTTTATTCTCTTTTTTCTCTTTCCTGTCCTTTCTTTCCTGCTATCCCCTTCATTGCACCTTTTGAACTTTTTCTTCCTACTTCCCAACATTTATCATCATTTTTGGTTCTTATTTATTCTTTTGGTATCTTAAATAAGAGAAACATTTTAATATTTAAATGTATATCTGATTTATTTCACTTAAAAGTGTAGTGTAAAATGCACCTTAAAATTTTCTTGACTTTATCTTTATGGAAGAAATAATATTCCATTGTATGTTAAAAAGAAAACCAGAGCACATTTTATTAAACCATTCATCCATTGATAGGCATCTAGGCTGTTTCAAGATTTAACTTCTACAAATTGTGCCCCTATAAACATGGATGTGTATATATCCCTGTGTCATGATACTTTTTAACTCTTTTGGGAACATACCAAAAAGGGGAATAGCCGAGTCAAATGGAACCTCTAGTTTTAGGTTTTTTGAGTGCTTACTTTCAAAAGATTGTTCAAAACTACATTGTCTTTATGAGACCTGAAACTCAATTCACTAACAAAATTCATCCTCCTAAAGTTCTTTCATATTAACCTTATGATTTGGAATGATACATGTGTAAATTATGTAGTCCTTTGAGAGTATCAGACAGGATAAAGCCAGTGAACAAGAGTCCTACCATTACTCAGGGATGTGTCTAATGTCCATACCTCTAGGGGAAGCAGAAGAGAGTATCTTCTGGGAGGAAAAACAAACAAACAAACAAACTTTTCCCATTATCCTTTGATAGTGCTGATCAGCATAGAGCTGATACTTTGGGTAGTCAGTCACATTGCTTCCTGTTGAGCTTGGCTCGTCTGAGACTTCTCATCTCCAGCATCTTCTTTTCCTCCCCATTTATGAGTACTAATTTTTTTCTTTCTAAACATAAACTTCATCACATTACATTCATTTCTCAGCTCTAGCATTTCACGGGCCCCTTTTCAGCCAATTTTCCTAGATTGTATGTTAATACATCTTAAGTTATTTGTTTCAAACTTACGGTTGATTGTGGAAAATGTGAAACATTTCTTTTTATATAAAATTTACTTAATTCAAAAAATTGCACATTTCTCTGGGATTATTATAGGTCTTATTTTGAAGTCTACAAATATTCTCTTTATGGAATAGTGTGTGTTAGAAGAAACTTGATCAGGTGTAATAACAAACACTGAAATCTCAAGCTTAAGTTTGACCTCTCACTCACACAAAATCTGCAGCATATTTTTCAGGTCCAGGAATCACTTCCTGAGCAGTGATAAAGACTTTTGGAGTACTTTCTAGTTCATTGTGGCAAGGATATCAGAAACATGTGTTTATCCGATGTCACTATAGAAAGATCTAGGAAATGCATGAGAGCTCATTTCTGTCTGAATGTCCCAGAAACTCACATTCCACATTATTGAAAAGCTACAGGTCACAGGCATGAAATAAAGAGGCTGAATTATGTAGTTCCAACTGTATTCAGTAAGGCCAAAGCAAGATAGGAAACACACTTTGTGAGAATATACACCATACACATGATGACAGTGTATGGTAATGTTTTAAAATACATACTATGTAAGCACCCAACTTATTTAGGAATAATTTGTTAGTGTGTGAGATGCTAAGTTTTGGGGATTACTAATACCTCCTGTGAAATCTTTCTGTTTGTGTCATTTCAGCTTATGGTGATGAGTCCTTGTGTCGGTTTCTCCTTATACCTTGTCTTATTTTTTTCTTTAAGATTCTTTTCTACTGTCTCCCGATTGGTAATATCTTCTCTGTCGTTTGCAGACATAGTGTACTCACGTTCCTTGGCTAGCATTCACTTCACTCTAGGTCATTCTTTGTAGACCTCCTTAAGTGCTCCAGTACACCATCAATTATTGAGGAAAGGACCAAGCTTTCTTTTCTAGAATACACCAGATTATAGGGGTTACTGCTTAACAAACCTGGAAGAAAAGTTTGACTCAATTTATCAAAATTATAAATATTTTAATTTGATGTTTCAAAATTCCTCACCTTTGCTAAATATACTGCCCTTTAGATAAAAAAAACTTGAAAGTGACCATGTATCATCTCTTATCCTTCCTCCTCACTACCTTCCAATTTCACGTGACAGCAGACGCTTCATGATGCCACACATGAGGCTCTGAGCAAAGTTTTCAGTTTGCTCTGTACAGTGAAATTTGTGATATGATCAAGAAGCAATTTGTAGCTTACTGGCTATACAGTGAGGAAACAAGCCCCAGGAGGACAGGGTCCATCTTTCTTCCCCTCAGTGAACGATAACCAAGAGTTTCTGCTGAGATGGAGGAGACCAAAGAAAGAATGACAGAGGCAATGATAATTTGCTTGAGAAATTTCTCACCATACTTTTCATTCACTTCATTGTATTGCACACCTACTTTTTGCAAACCCACAAGGATAAGGTACATTCTCCCTTCTCTGGGTTAATAGATTATGTTGTAGAATGACAAAGGAGGTGGACAGATCTGCATATTGATAAAACTGAGACAAATGTCTTCTAGGAGAGGCAGCAACACTGAGGTATGAATAGAAGAAATTATTGATGCTTCCCTGTTGCACTGACTTGAAAGTTGAGTTTTAAGTGAAACGTGACCACTTTGGTAAAGTAATAGAGTACCAACCAGGACACAATTTGTGATTTTTGGCATGGCTGATATTATTGGCTCTTCAAGCCTGAGACAGTATTGAAAAATGATGCACCCATAACAGAATGAATAATTTGTAACCATAATATATTCTCTGTTTATTTTTACATCAGACATTTGGAATGTTGGCACTATACAGGTACAAATTTAATTTCAGTTCCCTTTTGATCCTGTGATGTTAGGATGCACAGCCATCAGATGAGTCCATATTCCTCAGGATGAAAATTGGGTGCAATATGATGCCCTAATTATACCAGCATTATGTTTTTTGATAAGTTTCTTTTCATTAACAGAATCTTTGAAGTTTGCTGCCAATTTGTTTCTTCTATGGGGAGGCCAGTGGTAATAAAAAAAAGGTTCCCATTCGAAATGAACATCAAATCAAATTTGCAAACCTTTTCATCTCTGAATTGATTTGCACCTCACACCCCATTATGGAGTGGGAAGATATTATTACATCCATTTGGAGGATGAGGCAACTGACACTAGAGGCTTTGGAGACTTGTCTAAGCAGGTGAGTGTGACTCCCACATGGAGCCACTTGAAGACATCTCTACTCACCAGTAATTGCAGAAGCTGTTTCCAATAGCACAAGTTTTCTCCACCTCAGCATCACTGACACTTGGGCTCAGGAGGTCCTCAGGCCCGTTGTACACTTTGTAGGATGCTTTGCCACATGTATGACCTTTATACATGAGGAGCAGCAGCATCTTCCTGTAATCCCCAGTTAAGACATCAGAACTGTTCCCAGAATTTGCCACACATCACCCAGAGGATGAAAGTCATTCCTGAATGAGAAGAGCTGCCATGACAGAACTGGGCGCCATGGCCAATAGCTTTTGTTACCAAGGCTTATACTTCACTGGTCATGTGCTATCAGGAGCCTTGATTTCCATGACAAGTTATAAAAGGCAATAACAAATTTGTCTTTGACTATGTTCTGATAACACGATGACCACAGGACAGTTCTCGCTTCCTGGTGACACAGTCAGAAGACAAATGAACCTAAGTCAAATCCATGTCCTTCAAAGCTCTTTATTGGTTGCATGAAAAGTGAACTGCTGGTGTCAACTATGGACCAAGAAAGTTACAGGTTCTACACATCATGCGATCTCATTCTCCTGTTGCCTAAATCTTAGATCTTAGTTTAAAATGGCCTATTTTTAAAAGATAGAGTATGGAGGACTTTAAGGGCAGCAAGTCTACTCTGTGTGAGACAGTAATGGTGGATATATTCCATTACATATTTTTTGAAATGTACATAACATAGGACACAAGATTAGGCCCTGGTGAAAATTATGGATTTTGGGTAATAATGCTACATCAGTGGAGATGCAAACACATGACTGCCAAAGCATGTTGGTTGTGGAGGAGCTATGCACTCTGAGGACAAGAGTAATATATGATTCCTCTCTATAGTCATCTCAAATTTGCTGTGAACCTAAAAGTTCTCTGAAATAATAAAATCTTAAAAATAAATTTTAAACATGTCCACTTACAGATGAGGTAGAGTTTAGAGAGGTGAAACAACCAAGTGATAAGTGGATCCAACTTTATTCAGATCAGTTTGGTTAAGGAGCCTCTCTATATTTGTTTAGATGTGTATACAGTAATTCCTTGATTGACAAACAAGCTTTGTTCCAGAAGAACATCCCTATGTCACAGTTGTTCATAAGTTCAGTGAAGTCAGTCTCAAGCACCTTTGACACAAATATAAAGTGTAAAGCATAAAAAAAGAAAACAAATGTGAAGTCTGTCTGTAGTTGTGAAAGTTTGCAACTGCATGTTTATAAGTCAGGGACTTATTGTATATTCTTTTATGCTGGAGGTGTTAAGATTATGGTTTCACACCATTTCTATGAAATTAGGCTGGTAGGACTAACATTTTTTTTTCCCTGACATTCAATGGAAGGAAGAAAGGATAGAAAATAACAACATTGGGGCCAGGGATATAGCTCAGTGGTTCCAGTGCCTGTCTTGCAAGTGCAAGGACCCAGGTTCGATCCCCGGTAACCACATAACAATACTGGGCGTGGAGACTCACCCCAGCAGCAACCAGTGCTACATACCAAAGTGCGGGGCATGGTGGCTCATGCCTGTAATCCCAGCATTTGGGAGGCAGAGGCAGAAGGATTGCTGTGATGTGAGTTTGAGGCTGAGCTCAGGCCAGCCTGAACCACAAAGCGAGACCCGGTCTCAAAAAAAAAAAAAAAGAAAATAACAACATTAACCACATACAGTTTAGGTACTGTTTCATAAACTTTTATTCTACTGAGTGTTCTTATTTGCAAGTTACCCTTAAAACAAAGCACACATGTTCCCCATGGATAAGAAATATTTGAAAAATGCTGCTATATTCCCTGTTATTTGTCTTCTAAGGGCTTGATGATATATGATTGGTAGTCTCAAGTTAACTCATATTCCCAAATTGAAAGTTTGCTTTCTTTCTAGGCCAATCCTGTTCATCCCTTAGCCTACCTGCACTGGGAGTAGACTTACAAAGAGGTGGTGAGTAATCCTAAAGAGAGGATACCTGGTACTACAGTTCCCCAAGGACTGGCTATGCTGGCGTTTTAATACACCTGCTCACAGTTGCCTCTTGGGCTCATTCAGAATCCAGAAACACAAACTCTCAAGATGTGACTTATACAAGGGAAGCATTTCCCACTGGTTTTACACTCATGCCTTATTTTCTTTTTAAAACAAATTTTTAATAATAAATTGAGTTTATTGGTACATTTGTGCATATGTGTGTGTGTGTGTGGTACTAGAGGGGTCAAACTCATGACCCTGTAGTTGCAAGCAAGAAGACAGTGCCACTAAGCTAAATTCCTGGCACCCAGCCTTATTTCCTATGTATGATCATAATCAATAATTTATCAGTAACACTTAACAGAGAGACAGATGAAAAAATAATGACGTGGCTTATAAAGTCTCAAATCCATTCTCAAAGCACACCATAATAAGTAGGTTTCTAGTTGAGAGATAATTGTTTAATATTGGACATAGTTTCTTATATATTCTTCTAGAATATAGGAGTATTTAAAAATTATTTTAATATAATGCTTTATTTTGTTTATTCTTTGCCTTTCTCTCTTCCTTGTGGAAAACTTTCTATATCAATATCCTCAAATTTACTTCTTTTATGTGTTGTATTTTATTTCATTATATAAATAAATAGCTCTATAAATTATCATTTTATACCTTCTGCTGCTTTTCTCTTCTCATTTCCCTCCTCTTTTCTTTCCCTTTCTTTTCCACTATCATTCTTTGGCACATGTGAAAATATAGCTAAAGGTAATTTAAAACAGTTTGGTGGAACAAAGAATATGTGTTTTAATTTCCATAGTGATCACTAAATTTCCACTGAAGCACATAGTAGCAATTCATTTGGACTCTTAAAGTTTTGATAGATATTTTTCTGTCACCTTACATATACTACATTAAGGTAACAAATTATATTTTGTGATTATTTTAGTTGGCTTTTTAAAAATATGTGTATGGTTCAACATTATTTTATTTATTAAAAATATTTGATGTCTACTATCCTACTTAGTCTTTGATTACATATTTTTTACTTACATGACAGTTTTCCTATGAATTTGTAAAAGCTCCTTTTATATTGATGACATTAGCACTCTAAAATATGTATAACAAATATCATTCTCATTTATTATGTTATTAACTTTGTTTTTTAAATATAGAATTTTTTGATTAGAAAGTTTTATAAATTTCCTACTATAAATTACAAATCACCAGTGTTTTGTTCTAGTTTTCTGTTTTTAATTGTATTAAAGAGTAATTCAATGTGTAATTTATACTGGGATAAGTACAAGATCCAACTTTAAATGATTTTAAGAAAGACAAACCAGTTTTCCCAGTACTTTATTAAATAATCAACTCTATTGATTTCAAATGTGGTGCTTCACATGTATTCAATTTCTATGTGCATTTTGCATAATTTTTGGAGTCTGTCACATTCTATTGATCTGCAGAAGTTACTGCCAGAATCACATTTTTTAAATGAGTTCATGACTGTGGTTGTTCTTTTGCACTGTTTTGAATCCAAGAACAAATGGATGCTTTGAGAAGTTGGAGAGGGTCTTTTGTCAAAGATTTTTGTGATATTTTCCCATTTAACCTCCCTAAAAACATACTGATTTTTCTTATTGCTATGTAGTTTTTTTTCTATGTGTACAATGCTGTCCTTCTAGATGGATAGTTGGATGGTTTGTTCTTTTGCATTTATTTCCTGAATAAGCACTTTTAGATATCACTATGTGGGACACTGAAATACTGAAGATAACTGACAGGGTCTTTGTGATAATACCATACTAGTTGGAGATAGACCCTGATTTTTTAAAATAATATAATTCATGTGCATCAAAGGCCTTTTTACAAAAATAACCTGGGCCAAAGACTGGAGAGTAATTGAGATGGGGCTGGGTAAGATCGACAGACAATGGCTCTCTGAAGACAGTGTCTGGGTTGAGGTCTGAGGGATCTGAGGAAGCTCTCATATTCTTGCTCTTCAGGCTGATGTCCGTGGATGTGCTTGCCACATACCATGTCTTGAAAGATATTCTTCACTGAATGAATCAATCAATCAGTAATGGCCGGAGGTTCTGGCCTTGGCTGTGGGAAGCATTTCAGTCTGTGTTGCTTTTAGACTCCTATTATGAGGAGCTGTTTAGACAAGTTAAGTGGTAGATTTGTACTTTGGGGAGGAAAGAGATTTTCCTTCAGTTTTTATTCATTACTTATTGCAGAAATGATTTTGCAACAAATGATTTCAACATTTCTCCTTGGGCTTCTTAACCACCCTGGTCTTTACAAGCCCAAGCAAGTTTCCAAAAGCAGGGTTTTCCCTTCAAGTCTGACCTCCCAATCTGCCATGAGGGAGCTTTACATATCCACATTTGTGCACAGAATAAAGGCGAGAAGGAAGTGGAGAGCCAGGGAAGAAGGTAATGTGTTTTGAGAACCCTGTTTCTCTCAAAATCTTCCTGTGAATCACACAACCTCATGATGAGCCCTGCCTCTGTGGCCTGACTTGCAATCACTTGTGCGTGAGCCCCATCTTGTGCTTCTCTGAAATTATTTGAGTTGTATCTTTTCCAAAGCAAAGACATTTAAACTTGCTTAACAAATCTCTTTTTCTTCATTTGCTTGAGCAACAAAATACACGACAAAAAATCAAGAAGAATGGAACAGCAAATCTTTGAGATTTTTGACTGGGTTCATCCTCCCACTTTTTTTTATTGTAGTTTCCTATTATGATTATTGATCTCTAATAGCATTGTAATTATAACTACTTGATACATTTCTCCCTTTGATCTGGCCTACTTGTCACTCAACAGTCTTTTAACTCTAGATTCTTTCTTTCCCTCTTGACATTTGCTATTGTCCTCCACCCTGAATGCCTGGCCTGCTGCTGCTCTCAAAAGCTGCCCAGAATCACTCAGAAAGCATATTGCAGTATCAAGTACCATGGCTTCAGGCTCTGCCACATCTGCCCACTTTCTAAAAGCTTCCTTTATTTCTTGCAACTGCACTTATCCGATTCAAACTAAGAAATGTCAGCTCCTTTACCTTTGCCTTACACACACACACACACACACACACACACACACACACACACACACACATATATGCCGGCACACACACTAACAACATAATAAATCATTCCCTTTACAGAAGGCACATTACTATACCTTGTAATTGCCTTTTCCCATTGGTTTTAGTTTTGCCCCCCCCCTTTTTTTTTTCTATTTGTACTCTGGCATCCTCGGTTCTAATATCCCCAGCTTTGAAATCCAAATTGCAAAAGCAGAAAACTTGCCCACTCATTAAGCACAAAAGCAATGGTTTTGATTGTCCAGGATAGGGTGTTGATATAGTTGTGTTTCTCACAACAGCACTCACCATGTGGTTCCTAGGGAAATGACAAGTGTTCAGCTTAAGACTAATGATTTATGAGCTTTCAGAGCACTCTGAGTACAGTGACAAAGCTGTAGCATTTGACAGTATATTCATATATGAGGAAGGATCAAATATATGATGAATGTTTATATTTTAAAAGTACATTACAATATGAGACATATTACCATTACCTCCTCGAATTACATACTTTAAGCATATCCCATCATTTTTGCCACTTTCTGAAGTAGTTATGCAAGTGTATCTTTGTGCCTTCATGAGATTTGATTACAAAGTATGGTGAATATTGCTGCCTGATGTCATCCAACAGAAAATAAGACTTGTAAATACATTACTGTGCATCCTCATCCACCTATTCACTAGATCTGACCCGGTGTGAGTCTGACTCTTCCTCAGCGTCAAGAAAGGAAGATGTTCTGAACTGACTCAGAACATCAAAGCAGCCACAATAGTGAAACTAAAATGAGGACTTCCGGGGTGATTGAGAAAGTGCAAAGTAAGGGGGGAAATGTGTTCCATACAGTAAAGAGAAGGGATAATTTTGAGAGGGATTGATAACCATGTGCCTTTTACTGTAATAAGCTTATTTATAAATTTATCATATTTTCCACCACACATTGAATATATAGTATATACATAGTAGTATAGAGTATATTTCCCATCATGAAGAAATCTAGCATCTGCTAAATCTGTGTATGATTCTCTGCTGCTTTTCTTATGAGTTTTCAGTAAGGGTGATTTTTTTTTATTGAAATCTTTATTGGTACATTACATATACATATCATGATTGCACTCCACAATGAGAATTTGTACCAGTATATGACACAACTTAATTCTAATTTTTTCTGATAGTCCTACCCACCCTACCAGCTCCCTATATACATAAACTTTGTTTCCTTTCCTTTTTGTTATAATCTTATTATTTTTCCCCTGTGGGTGATTGTTTTTGTAGATATTTTATATTCTGTAGATAGAAGTCATGTTTTAGGCAAGTGACTTTGGGTGAGGTGTGCTTAAAGCAAAGGTGATGACTTTCCTACCTCTATTGAGTAGGAAAGCTCTTCATTGTACTGCAGAATGTTAGGCACAAGTCAAGCTGTGCCTTAAAATGAGCCTGTGGAGTTATTTTAAAGTGATTTATTGCTTTTTAGAACCATTTGAATGAATGACTATTATGTTCATATACAGCATTGGACAGCAAGGTCTCACTTGTATTGTGAATGAGCCTGTTCTCCAGATCTCAAAGATTCTGGGAGCTGGTAAGACTTGAGAGACAGGATTAAAATGAGGAATTTGTTGGAGTCCTTTCGGAACTAGTATTTCATGGTCGTGACTGCCATGTACACAGTTCATGTAACAGGAGTATCTCTGGAACCACATGGGACCTGGGCTTGGTCAGAAACACACCATTCAGGCCTCACACTTCTTGTTGCAGCAGGATTTGCACTAGGAAGAGATCTGCATGGGACGCATGTGCTCCTCAGAGTTGAGAAGTTCTTACCAATCCTAATCCCTTCATTTCCCTGAATAATAAACACTCAGAGAAATAAAAGGAATTACACAAAAGCACTCAGTGAATTTGTCAGGGCAACTAGAGATCTGTTAAGTGAGTCAAGCCATCCATCCTGGGTTCTCCCTTCCTAGGCATCGGATCCTGCACTAACATCCTGGGCTCCACCATGTCCCACCGGGCCTGGCCTTGTCCAGAGCACTGTTAGCTGTTTCTCACTGCATCTCCTCAGTCAGGACTCTCTGTACTTACAACGGTGGCCTATCTGTGTGTTGTCCCATAGCCACCGATACCTACTGACAAATTGATGTGCAGCTGCTATAATTTGAGAGCCAGAGTGGAAAAAACAGGATTAACTGGCATCTTCAACTCCAGAGAATGGGAATCACTCAACTTTGGGGCAGTTTGGGAATAATTCTTTATGGTAGTCATACCTCAGTATTTGTTCTGGCAAAATAATTTTCATCTGTCATGGCTTATAGAAATAGGTTGTTATATGTAGATTGGCAGGAAGATCCAAAAGAATCATCAGGTTTTCTGTATAGCTGACACTTTTTGAAAGAACATAAACAAGCTTGTTGTTTAGGCAAATGCAGTGGCACTGTTTCTATTGATAAAAGCTAAATTTCTTCTGAGCATATTCTAGAATAAAAGGGACATCTCTTATTGCTTATGACTCTCCTGGATATGAATGAGTGAAGCTTTAATTTGTCTGACTTTTAAAAAAATATCACAAAATGTTCTAGAGAGAACCATATATATTCAGTTAGCCACTGTTTTACTGTACTGACTCTAATCAGATTTTCTGTCTAATTCCTCATTCCTGCATATTTCCTTGTACTTCAGCAATGGTTGCTGTGGCTTCTCACATCAAGAATTAAACTCTACTTCACCATCTATAAACTGACTTCATTATTTACTTTGTAAATGTAAGTGCAATAAAATGCACTGGAAATAATGGCATGGCAATTCTGAACTCAGGCCCACATGGCCTTACATGCTTCCTTTCTCCTTTGAGAGCCTACCACTGGAATGTGATGTACCCCATGCTAGCCTTTTGGAAGACCAAAGGCACTAGGCAAAGTAGAGAGGGCCTAGGCTGTTCTACCCTACCCAACTGGCTGACACAAACTAGCCTCCCACTGCTCCGTGCCCCTCGCCTGCAGTCATGTGAGTGTGCCAAATTAAGAGCCACCACATCCAGGCTACATCAGCCAAGATGTCCAGGTTACTCATCCTCATGACAATCTAAGTGGTGGTTGTTTCCAGAAACCAGGTTTGGGGATGATTTTGTAACATTTTCATGACAGTAGGTAACTGTTCTATCAACATTGCCATATTTTAACATTTCCAATGTCTAACATTTCTGAAGAGAAAATGAGTTTTGAGGTTATGATTAGATTTATTTCCTTGGGATCCATCTATTATTAATAAAAGGGAAATTAGAATTAGACCTAAGATATAGAGAGAGTGTTGTGGCTGAGAACAAGGAAGCCCAGAGAGGAGAAGGGCGTAGCCTCAGAGCAGATGCCCTGTAGAGACACAGCAGGCACAGATCTCCTGTACTGAAGGTCCTTGCAAGCCTTCTGTCTGTTCTTTCATGAACAGACTATGGTTTGCTAGGCTGCTACCCAGGCTGCTTTTGAAAACACTACTTTAAAAAAAGATTACAGTTACAGAGATCAATGCTCCTGAATTTACAGTCTGATTCCTGAATTTCTAAAAGCCCTCTCAATTTGTTGCTAAAAGGAATTTCCATTTTGCCATTGTCTTTTA
>PVIR01002213.1:22337-106230 GCA_004026965.1 Petromus typicus
GCCCTGAGCTCAGCCTCAAACTCACATCACAATCCTCCTGCCTCTGCCTCCCGAGTGCTGGGATTACAGGCGTGAGCCACCACGCCCGGCACTGTGGTATGTGGTACTGGTTGCTGCTGGGTGTGGGTCTCCACACCCAGTATTGTTATGTGGTTACCGGGGAATCAAACCCGGGTCCTTGCGCCTGCAAGACAGGCGCTGGAACCACTGAGCTAACTCCCCGGCCGCCATTGTCTTTTATGAAAAGATTAATGAGGGCTTTTACCTTCCTCATACCACATGCCCATTTGCTCACTCAAGCACTATGTGTGTAGGTGATTTTGTGATGCTTTTAGGTGATATCATAAGAGTCTAGAAAATATGTATTTTCTATTCGCTGTTGAAAGGATTTGTTCATTGACATGCATTCATTTTCTTGATGAATTAGTAATTCAATTTGCTCACTGGTTTTTCTTCTTGAACTATGGTTGGTTATCCTTATATCGGAGTTCATAATACATATTCACAGAATTTATCTAATTTGAATTTTCCAGTAATCCACATTTACCTCCAAGAAGAAAACTGAAGTTTAAAAATGTTATGTGCTTTGCACCATTCTGCTTATACTAGAAAGAGAAGAAGGGCTATGACAGACTCATAAATTTCTCTTTTATAATCTGGTTTTGTTTGATAATGTTACTTTCTATAGTATACCTGTCATATCTAATTTCCCTTTTCTTATTGAAATGCCCTCAGGAAGTAGCTCTGGGCTCTCCTGGCAGCAAATCCCCTAATGAGGGGAAAGCCCTCATGCAGGGCTGTTTCCTTTGCTCTGTGATTGATCAGGATTTCAAATAAAAAATACGAGAGAATGGCAACTGAAAGTGAGAAGGAAACCATATTGCTTAGCTTTGCCCTTGCTAAAATATCCAACACCTGCAACTTGCAGTAGAAGAAATAATTTTTTTCTCACAGTTTCAGACATTTTAGTTCATGAAGAACTGGTTCAACAGCAGAAATATCATGCCAGAAGGTGTGGTAGAACAAAGACACTCAATGTTTTGACAGTCAGAAAGCAGAGCACAGGTGAGGAGCACTAACAAGAGATATAACCTCTGAAGGCACAGGCCTAGGAACCCACCTCCAAACAGGCCCTACCTCCTCAGCTTTGAACTTTCTTAGCTAATCCACTGATGAGCACACTGCCTTCCTGATCTAATCTCCTCAGAGCTCTCTCAATCAATCACATTGCCAAAGAAGATTAACTGGGGCAAAAAATTTACAAGGGACGTAATGCCCATCTAACATTTCTACTCTATTTTGCTAGGGATCTTTATTTCTAGTTCCAACCCATTCATTTTCTTGAAATAAATTTTATTTTCCTAAAGAAAAATGAGTCTGATTTGCAATTACCTTTCCTTTGTATTATATTCCAAAAGTTTGCAAGTAGTGATATTATTTGATAAGCAAAAGCTACTGATAGAGGGAATTGCGGTCAAGGGCAATTATCATTTCATGCAGGAGGAATTTAGAGTTTTGGAGGGAAGTTAAATGACTTGTTCAAGGTCATGCACAAGGCAGTGACATTTGGATGCATCATTTTCTAGTCCTTTCTTCTCCCGATTTTTCTTTCTTCTCCCCTTCTGTTCTTCTGCTGCTTTTATGCCTCCTATTTCTTTTTCTTTGTTTCTCCTTATTCTCCTCCTTCTTCTTCATCTTTGTCTTTCTGTTTACTTCCTTATTGTTACTGAACACCCACAGCTTGTCTCATTTGATCCCTTTAGTAAAAACCCTGCAATAATCCCCTTAGGAGATATGTCAGAAGAGAGTTCAGAAAATGTCCCAGAACCAATCGAGAACCTGTGGCTATTTCAAAGCTGGGCCCATCCGTATCACTCCCTTTTCTATGCTACATTGGTCTCTTCCTTTCTTGCCTGCCCAACAGCACTCACAGCTTTGCTTGAGGATTTTCTCTCCATTGTTCAAGTTTTACTAAATAATGTCAAAATTCCTCTTGCTATTTTTCTAGAATAGAAAGAACATCTGGCCTTAAGGCAAATTCACAGCTGACAATGTGCTCTGATGGTGTAGAGTGCCTGGGGTGAGAATATATACTGGCTGTATTTTGTACTGTGAAATCCTCCATGAAATGCCAAGTACACTGGCATACAGTTCTTTGAACACTAGGCGTCCACTGAAAGTTTTTGATTATGGAAAAGAGGAGAAAAATCATGATCTCGAGATTGTGGTTGGTAGACCTTTATTAAGGCTCTCTAATGCTACTGTCTGACACAAGTAATCTATTTTTTACCTGGGATGATACTGGCCAGTAACTGGTAGGAATACTAGTTATGGCCCATTTTTGGAAGACATGGGACTCCTGTGACAGCCCATTTTGGGTCAAATGAATTAGAGATCTTGTCAAACCTTCCTGACCTGGCACTGTTGCCTTGGATGCTGTCCTAACCTTCCTCCTTTACTCTTTCCTTTGTGGGATTCAGATCTATCTCATGCCTGGTGTTACTGAAGGTGGCTTTAGCTATAATCTTGGTAATAATAAATTTTTAAAAATTTACATTATTCTGATGATGATTACAGAATCAGATATTTGTCAGATACCAGTATAGTCCTACCTTCTCATATTTGTTCCCCTGACCATTTGATTTTTAGGTTAAATAATCAGAAACAACCCTAGGCAAAGCTGCTGTGTGGGTGGGTAGGACAGACCTGTATAGCACACAAAGTGGACAAGATGTGATGGTAGCTAATGTGACCCACAGAAACATCATATCCAGAGGCTTCTGTGTCATGGAAGTTTCCTTCTGCATGTGGGGCCAGAAGAAATCAGAAGTGGCAGAAGCAGTCAATATTAAATCCAGGGCCTTGAGTAAAAATGTAGGAAGGGATCTTCACTCATACTGGAAGCACAGAGCTCTTCTCATTTCCTGCTGGTCTCAGCTTCTGTCCTGAATTGAACAGAGATGGAGCAGAGACAGCACTTCAGCTAAGCACAATTTAATTCAAAAGTTGAGTAAGTGCCTTGCAAATGGAAGACTACTCATGCCAGAGTTTCACTCCATATTTGGCTCAGTGTAAAGACAACGCTATCCATAGTTTTGTAATTTTTCTAATAATTTATTTGTATTTTGCCTCACTCTGTACCCTATTTAATCAGTTCAGTTTAAATGAATTAGGCCAAAGTTTTGCTCTGGGGTTGAGAATCATTTCCCAATTTATAATATATATATACTAAATTCCTGAGGATCTTGTGGAAATATGGATTTTCACAGTCTAGGTCACTGGTTAGTTTCTGCAATCTCATGTGTCTAACAAATATACACAGAACCTAATTGATGCAGCTGGTTTGAAGCCTTAAAAACATGCATATCCAGGGGCCTGGGAGTTAGTTCAGTGGTTCCAGTGCCTGTCTTGCAAGTGCAAGGGCACGAATTTGATTCCCCAGTAACCACATACAATACTGGGTGTGGAGACTCACCCCAGCAGCAACCAGTACCACATACCACAGTGCCGGGCGTGGTGGCTCACACCTGTAATCCCAGCACTCAGGAGGCAGAGGCAGGAGGATTGCTGTGATGTGAGTTTGAGGCTGAGCTCAGGGCCAGCCTGAACCACAAAAGCGAGACCCTGTCTCAAAAACAAAACAAAACAAAACAAAAAAACAAAAAACAAACAAACAAAAAAAAAACCCAACCAACCAAACAAACAAAAAACACATGCATCTCCAACTTTCAGATGCTTCAGAATTACCTAGAGAGATTGGTAAAGTTATATAGGGTGGAGTCCCACTCCAGATGTCTTCACTTAACATGTCTGGGGTAAGGATTAAATTCTTTATTTCTAATAAGTTCCCAGTAATGCTAATAGTGTAGTCCCTGAACCATACTTGGAGTAACACAAGTTTGGTGGACATCTACTGATAGACTTTTTTATCATCAGTTCATAAACCTGATTCTTTCTGCTGGCTAATTATGTTCTTTTCATGGGAAAGTAGGTCTGGAAAATTTGCTGAGTAGTTTTGCTCTGGGCAACTTCATTTTGCTTCCAAATTAATCTTTTGACACAAGAAGGGGTGCACATGACTTGGAGCACCAGAACACGGAATCAAAGGAGAGTTAGGAAAGAAGGTAAATAGAACAGGTTTCATATCAGAGAGGCCTGGCTCCTGACAGCTCTCTAAGGCCTCTCACTGTTCACCCAGCTCATCATGAAGCACACAGCAAAGCCTTCATTTTGTAACTTCTACTTTGCCTCTGCCTTAGGACTGATTGTAACATCACCAGAGTACAACCCTGGATCTCTGAAACCACAGAAGGCTACTTAGCTATGGAAATCCCATGAAGAATCAGGATGTGTTTCTGTGGAGACTGTATGTGAACTATTGGGCAGCTGTGCATCTCTGTATGTGTATAACTCCACATATCCTGAATACTAAGGGTTGCAGTTGGTTTGTTAAACATGTGATCTCATAATTCTTATATCAGTCTCACAAGCAGATGAGCAGGCTGACCGTGGAACCACTGAATCACAGACTATGTACTCAAAACTTGAGTGTAGGTTGTGCTACAGGAGGTGTTGCATTGGCCACATTGGTGCCCCCTAGAATCAGTTAGAAATACTGAATCTCATGCTCCATCTCTTACTGGTTTGATTGGAGTCTTATTTAACATGATCTGGATGATTCCTGTATATTTCAGAGTATTGCTCAGGTCCATTCTGAAATATTTCTTTTTTTTTTTTTAACCAAGCGAAGAATTTTGTAGTCATTTTCTTTATTGGAAATAACTTTAGCACAGATCAGGGAGGCATCAAAGGCGGTTGTTTTCATCACTGGCAGAGGTGGTTTGATTGTTTTGGGAGGAGGACAGTCTGGCAGCACAGCACCCATTCTAGTCACGTGCTGACACAGGCAGTTCTTGGCTGCCTAGGGCTGTTCTGGGAACCAAGGTGCTGCCATCATCCGGAAACAAATCAGATTGTACAGATTGTTTTCTGAGAGCCTGTTTGCAACAAGAGAACATTCAATATCTTCTGAATGGGTCTTCAAGGTGGTAGAGATAGAGCCAAGAGAGAAAGAATCACATCTCACTTGAATTTGTGAGTATGTTTAGGCTCAGCACACAATACAGGGGAGAGAAGTGCAGACTGAGTGATGGAAATACCTTTAGAATGACTGTAAAATGCAAGAAAATCCTGAAGATATCTTACAACTAATGGATCAAAACAACTATTTATTGTCATTTCATTAAGTGGAAAGGCTGTTTCTGGTCCATGTCACTGTCCGGCTGGGCAGCCCAGCCTGGTTCTGTTGTGTCTCTGGGAGATTCTATGGAAATGAGAGGAAGCACGTACCATGTCTTGGGGTCAGAGCTGACTTGACGTAATGTCACTGCTGCTGTCTTTTGCTGACCAATGTGAATAATACATAAGGATCAAAGAAATACTCTCCATGATTGGAGAGAAACAAGGTCATGTTGGCAGAAACAGGGCCAATAACTGGGTCTATGGCAGCAGTCTGCTGCATCCCTACTCACTTTCTCTCATGGGCTCCCTTGTTCCCTATTAAGTAATTACTAATATACTGGGTCTCACTCAACAATACCATTCTGGTCATACTGGCTATTTCTCTCAGCTAGATACATGTAGGGTCCTCCGCTGAATTTAGGGGTTCTCATTGTCTATCTCCAAAATGCAAGCTATAGAACAAAATCCTAAAAACAGGAAGCTAAGGTGACTTATCATGTGAATTAAAATCACAGGAGAGACCAAAGCAGTCCTACAACCTATTAAATGCAAAGGACAAATAATTGCCAAATATCAACAAAGAACTAGAACTGAAAATCTCACACACTACCTGTGGGAAAGTTGATTAGTGCAGCCACTTTGGATAACTGTTTGGCATTTTCATAAGAGCTGATGACACATCTATTCCATGATCCAATAATTCCAGTCCTAGATATGGATCCAGCAAAAAAGTTAAATAAGCTCATCAAGAATATAGAATTACTTATATAGTGGAAAATGAATATCTCACATCTTTTTCTACCACAGAATTAGTAGAATGGGCAAATATATTATTGTATAGTCTTATAATGGAATACTATATGATAGTGAAAAAACCCAATGATTGGCAAGATGAATTTTACAAACTAAAGAAAGTATGTCATTTATTTATGTTCATTACCAGCCAAAACTAATTGATAGTAAATGAGATTTTCTGTGTGGAGGAAGATCAGGGATGGAAAAAAGATGTTTGGAAGTGCTGGTAATGTTCAATTTGTTGATCTGAGGGTTGTGCCTGTGAAATGTGTATTAAACAACACACCAGCACTTCACAGGGAAAAGTGGGATATTCTTATATGAATGTTATGCCCCAATGAGATGGCTTGAAAAAGGATTTATATAGGTGCTAAGGGGTGAGATAAGTATGAATTTAATCCTAGTTCTGCTCTTTCACCTGGAATAACATATTTTACTTTGGCGAGTCCCAGTTTCTTCATCTTCACAATGATGTTAATTTTATATTATCATGGATTTTATGAGGATTAAATTTTAAGATGTGTGTGAAGCCTCCGTGCCTCCTCCTTACTGTGGAATGTGGTTGAATTGCATTGTGTATTGCACATATACAAGGTACAATATCACAGTATGATACTGTGTGAAATCACATCCTCAAAGTTGCTCTCAAGAAAGAAAGAAACTATCAGACTCTTCTGATTTCACACCTTCTAAGGATGCATATTCTGTCCTCTGGGTGTTATATCTTCACTGGGTTTTAATTTTATGTATCATTCTCCCATCTTCTCCAGAGTTTAGTCTCCCATCTTGGTTTAGCTGGTTATTTTGCTGTTGCTGCATTTTTGGTAATTATTAACAGCCATTTGGAATAATGGACTTCTTCAGGGACTTTAGAGCAGTAAAGTTATTAGTTTAATGAATGAGTAAAATAGTACAAAAAGTGTCCAGTTTAGGGACTTAGCACCATTCATCTTCAGCCTTGAGTTTCTGAAAGCTCCCCAGGGATAACTGAGTGACTCATGCAGGAACAGCCAGTCCTGGCTTCTGGCTATTGCTGCTGGAGTGGGAGCCTGGCATCTGTGGGTGGCATGAGAAGTAGGAAACCCTGACTCTGCTTTTGTTCTTGTCCGCAAGCTCCCTGAGGCCACCTCGGTGGAAAGTTGAGGGCAGAGTTTTGGAGTTGATGTCAGAGGTGCTGGGGAAGTTGTCTCCTCATCAGAGCCACTCTCTACAGTAGCATCCACATGGGCTGTGTGTGCATGTGTGCATGTGCACACACACAAAAACATGTCTGAAATCCCATGTGAGACTGATTCTTGTCAGCCAGCCAAGAATAAAACTTCATGAGGCCACAGATTTGATAGGAGGAAAGATACTTCAGGGGCTTAGTGAGATGGAGAAGTTACCTTTACTTCACAATTTTGCTGCTCTTTCATATCATGACCTAGAGGATAATAAAAAAAATCATTCAGGCCCCAACAAGGAGATAGGAGGAGGGTGCTTCTCAGTGGTGCAGTACCTGCCTCACATGAGCAAGACCCTTATTTTACTCTCCTACACACACAAAAATCACTTAGAAAAGAAGGACGGTGGAGAACGAGCATAATAATAATACTAACAAAGCAGTCATTGTAGACTGAAAAATGTGTTGGAGCTTTTAGGAATCTTTAGTCTGTACTCCTCATAATAGCAGTATGCTCATTGCCTTTTTACATGTGAGGAAACTGAGGCTCAGAAAGGTAGACTGTTTGGATCTCAAGTCTCCAGATCCTCACTAGGACATTTTCTTATTCCTCTCATTTAAGTCCATGGAAAGTCTTATCATGAATGGACATTTAATATTTTCAAGGATGCAATGCTGCTGAAGCAAGAACAACAGAAACAAAACAGACAATGAAAAACAAAGTCAAGGTGAAGGATCTGTGGTTTGATAAGTCATAGAGTAATAACAATATGTTGGGGTGACTTGAATTTCAGAAAATTATTCATAAGTCAAAAGAAGACTAAAGAGAAACTCATAGAAAGAGGTTGAAGATTTGGAGAAAAGACCTGGACACCAGGTAATAATAGTACATCTGACTTGATCTGTTCCATAGATGAATTGCTATGTGACAGTTGAGCTCAGTCGCCAGGCGTCATAACTATTCACTCAGGTAACTGCCAAAATGGAGCTACTGGATATTGTTTCTTGAGAAGAAAGCATAGAAGAGTAAAGAGCAAAGGTGAGATGCAGATGAAAACAACACTGAGATTTCATCTCACTCCACATAGAATGGCTGCCATTTCAGAATCAGCCAGCAGCAAATGTTGGTGAGGCTGCAAAGAAGGAACCCTTCTCCACTGTTGGTGGGACTGTAGACTCATACAACCCCTGTGGAGATCAGTTTGGAGATTCCCCAAAAAGCTAGGATTGGAGGTCCCACTTGACCCAGCCATCACCCTGCTAGGTGTATACACAAAAGAATTAAAAGACTCATATCACAGTGACATATGTGTACCCATGTTTGTAACAGCTCAGTTTGTGATTGCTACATCTTGGAAACAACCCAAGTGTCCATCAGCTGGAGACTGGATAAAAAAGTGGTTCTTCTGCAGAATGGAGTATTACTCTGCCATAAAAAATGATAAGTTTGAATGATTTATACTTAAATGAACTTACCTTGAGGATATCCTCATAAGTGAAATAAATAGGTCACAGATAGGTACATATAAATAGGTCACAGATAGGTACATATCACATCTTTTCTCTGGTATGAGAAAATAAAGATGTAAATGAGTTCTAGAATTGTATGTTATATATTGTGAAATAGAAAATACTCAAAATGAAATAGGGTGAAGGGGGAAAAATAATGAGATTATAACAAAAAAGAAAGGAAACAAATTTTATGTATACAGGGGGGTGATAGGGTGGGTAGGGCTATGGGAAAAAATGAGAATTAAGTTATGTCTTATACTGGTACAAATCCCCATTATGGAGTGCAATCATGATGTGTATATGTAATGTACCAATAAAGATTTCAATTTTTTAAAAAAAGGAGCAAAGGTGGAGGGTTGAATCTAGAAGCATCCACTTTTACATTAGGAGGTGGAATAGGAGGGCCTGGTAAATAGGAAGTGAGAAGATAAATGACACAACATTAAGAAGTCCCAAGAGTTAAGTTTCAAGAATGTTGCTGGTGGGCCTGGGCAGTTAGTTCAGTGGTTCTGGTGCCTGCCTTGCAAGTGCAAGGGTCCGGTTCAATCCCCAATAACCACATACAACATTGCTGGGTTTGGAGACTCACACCCACCAGCAATCAGAACCACATACCACAGTACCAAGCATGGTGGTTCACGCCGGTAATCCCAACACTCAGGAGGCAGAGGCAGGAGGGTTGCTGAGAGTTCAAGGCTGAGCTCAGGGCCAGCCTGAACTGTAACACAAGACCCTGCCTCAAAAAAAAAAAAAAGAAAGAAAGAATGCTGCTGGTGGGTTAGAAGACTAAGGATGAAGAATTGTCACATTTGTGATTTTTAATGATGGGGAGAAGTTTGTAGATGGTGGATTAGGTTCAATAACACTGGTCTTTTTTGAGACTCTAGATGGCAGGGTTGTAGTTCACATGATTGGAGACATTTAAAAACTATTGAGTAGAAAATAGGATGGACTTATTTAATTGAAGGTCTTTCTTCTTTGTTTTTTTCCTTTATTTTTAAGAATAGGTACAAATCTCTGTTGTGGACAGAAAGCAGGAGGAAGGATGGAAAGTGCCATCTGAATAAGAGGGTATGCGATGAGGAGAACATGTCAGGGCATGTCTGGGGCCGCGCTTCTCACATCTGACTCTGCCTGAGGAACTCACAGGGGAATGAGCTGAGCACCGCCCCAGGGGCACCGGCTCTGGGAGGCTCACAGCTCAGCGTCTTGGGTGGCCTTGGGCATTTGCATCTCTGATGAGCTGTGGGATGCACTTGCACCAAGAGCAACTCCATGTCACCCTTTCAGGCCTCCCTCATCTGGGGCTTTCAGGTTCCAGGATTCCTGGAGTTTTGCCTCTCTTGGCCTCTGAGACATATTACCTTGATCTAATTTCCTGGCCTGATGTTTTCCTTGTGTCGTTTTCCTCTCAAAACAAGAAGAACACAGGAGTTGGTGTTCTTTGTTTGTTTGTTTGTTTTTGAGACAGAGTCTCTCAAGCTGGCTCTGAGCTCAACCTCAAACTCACATCACACCAATCCTCCTGCCTCTGCCTTCCAAGTGCTGGGATTACAGGCATGAGCCACCACATCCAGAACTGTGTTATGTGGTACTGATTGTTGCTGGGCGTGAGTCTCCATGCCCAGTATTGTATGTGGTTACCAGGGAATTGAACCCAGGCCCTTGTGCTTGCAAGACAGGACCTGGAACCACTGAGCTAAATCCCCAGCCCCAAAGAGTTGGTTTTTGACCACTTTGTTTCCTCAGTATACTAGGAAAGCACTTTTAACCAGCATTTCTAAATGGATTTCCTGGCTTCTACTTGCCCATATATGTCTGTTCTTCTTCCTGTGTCTATGTGGAAATTTCTCCTCAGTCATCCATACTTTCTACCTTGTCTTGAACCTGTCCATTCTTTAATATCCTTCCTGAATATCATCATTTTCTGTCCTGACTGATGGTCCTCACACTCAACAATCATCTCCCCTCAAAGTTCAACACAGAGCTGGATACTTGTCTGTTTATTGCACCCTGATCTGTTCAAATGCCTTCCTTGGGTCTGATTGTGAATGATCCTGTGAGGCAGCTTTGGAAATATTTGGGAATAACTAGAGAAATATAACATTGGCCTGAGCTGTGATACAAGATAAAAGAAGTATTGACTTGATTAAGATAATGCTATTGTGGTTATATTGGAAAATGTACTTACTTTTTTGGACAATGCACACTGAATTTGTGAAAGCAACAGGAGATGCCACAATGTATGAAAATTTCTCTAAGTTGGAAAAAGAGGTGAAATAAATATGCGAAAATAATTAAATCAACATAAGAAGTATCTTAGTTTTCATACAATATCCTGTCTACTTCCCTGTACAATTGAAAATTTTGAAACTTAAATTGCACACAATATGTGAAAAGACAATAGTTTTCTAACGTTGTGGATTTGACTGTTGAAATTTTGAATATTCATGAAAATAACTATATATTAAAGTATGTATTTAATGGTTATAATATCACTGACTATTGTGATTTCTAACTTGCTAACTAGCCCAGTCTTCATAGCTGATTAGTTCCTTTGAGATGGTTTCTATTTTTATCACTATCTAGGAGTACTTTCCTACCAGCAGCTCCTTCATGCTTGAGTTGGTCACAGTCCATTTGCAGCCCAAAGGTGAAAAACACTCACACAAACCCTCACACTCCTGTGTGGAAGGTGTTCACCTGCTAGAATTCCCTGGGTCTTTGGCAGCAGGGAGAGTGAGGCAGTGTCAGAACAGACTTCCTGGCTCTGCAGTTCAGGAGGCTTGGGAAATCTGGATGCTGATTCCCTTCCAAGAGGAGAATTAACCTCGGGACAGATGTTTTGCTTGATTGTCTCTCAGTCAGTCTTTCAGATCCTGATTATTTTACCTTCCAGGCTTGAGGGGAACATCACGGGATAAAGAGAAGGCTTGTTCAAAGAAAACTTAATAAGCAGCAGGTGTCTTTTTCCATCAGCAAGGGCTTCTTGTTCTATGATATGTCCTGTGCCTTTGTTCTCTCCACTTGCTAACACTAGCTGGCTTGCTGAAAGCCAGGGAAGTTTTAGGTCTGGTGATTCTGTGCCCTGAGACCAACAGATTGTGATGAAGAATGAGCTAAGCAAAGGGGACAGCTAGGGCTCCAAAATGGAAACCTAGGAGTTGGTAGGGATTTGAGGAGGTGCATAAAGATGGTCCTTTTGGCAAGGAGCCACTGTCATTCAGGAGTCGCAGTCCCAGAATTGGGTGAGTAAAAAGAGGGGCATTGAGCAGACTTGACTTTTGTACCCTCTCACTTACTTCCTGGAGGCTGATTAAGCTTTCCCCTTGGAAACAAGACTGGCCTCTCTCAGCTGTATATTATGGGGAATGTTTTCCTACCACAATCATGTGTCACCTAGTGATGGGGACTCCTCTTGAGAAATGTTCCATAGGCAATTTTCTCAGGGTGTGAACATCATAGTGTAAATTTGGGTGGGAAAGGGGGACTCCATAATGCAGTCTTCTGATACAATCAAGGCACAATGCATAAAAAATGTGTAAGGCTGTTGATAGCATGACAACAAACAGTCCACAGTATACTTGGGTTTTAAAAGTAGAAAGCATACAGCCTACAGTAATGTTAAATCCTATAGTATAACAAACGTAGGGCTGGAGGTGTATCTCAGCGACACCACACCTGCCTGGCTAGCACATGGTCTTGAATTTGATTTCCCATACCAGGAAAAACAACAATAACACAACTGTCTAACCAGTAGCAGATTTATTAGCATTGTGGCTGATATTATTTTTATCATTGCTAATATTATTTATTGCACATAATTGCATTATATGACTGGCAGCACAGTTTTCCCTGCTGGTGGTGACCAGAATCATCATGAACAGTTAAGTAATGGGTTGAATTCCTGTATTAGGACAGCTATGACATCACTTGTCTATAGCAAGTTTTTAGTTCTATTGTAATTATATGAGCTTAGAAGCATCATTATGTGATGCATGACTATTCTCTCAGAAGCTTACTTACTATTTAATGCCTTAATTTAGTTACAAAAGGGGAAAAAGTCACAGAATTACCTGTCCCTTAAATTTAGCCTAGATTTTCACCCATCATCTGAGTGAATTAGCCAGAGACCATAACTAATACATGAAAGCATGTAAAGCTGTTTAAAATACTGCCATGAGCAATCTAAAGGAATATTAACAAAATCCTAACCTGGGTGGGATGTTAAGGGAACAAAATATCAAAGTATTTTATCTATTAGAAAAGTGACTGATTTTATGTGAAACCTGCTTAAAGGTAATTCTGGCTATTGACTTTTATCCAGAACAGAAAGAATGCTTCAGTTGAAAATGATTTGATTTTGATTTTTAAAATAGACATTCTGGCTATAGACAAATAGTACCTGACTGATGATAATATATTAGCTGAAAAGAAATGTCAGATTTTTGAAAGAAAGAACTTTGGAGACAAAAAATATTGGGCCGGGGATATAGCTCAGTGGTTCTGGCACCTGTCTTGCAAATGCAAAGGCCTGAGTTTGATTCCCCGGTAACCACATGCAATACTGGATATGGAGACTCACACCCAGCAGCAATCAGTACCACATAACACAGTGCTGGGTGTGGTGGCTCGTGCCTGTAATCCCAGCACTTGGAGGGCAGAGGCAGGAGGACTGGTGTGATGTGAGTTTGAGGCTGAGCTCGGGGCCAGCCTGAACTATAAAGTGAGACCCTGTCTAAAAAAAAAATCTCGGAGGCAGCTTTGCAGGTGGCGTTTGGCACCACTGTATCCTCGCCGGGTTGGAGCTCGCTGGCTTCCAGGTCCATGCTGGAAGAGAGCCCAGGAACTGAGTGTAACAGTGGGCAGCTCCGTGGAGGTGGTGTTTGGTGCCATTGCAGCCACGCCAGGGTTGGAGCCTGCTGGCCCCCAGGCCCATGCCAGAAGAGCACCACGGGACTGAATATAACAGAGGGCAGAGCTGGGGAAGCAGTAGCCCATGCCATCACAGCCAAGGAAGGCCAGAGTCTGACTTTCTCCACGTCAACTGCAGAAGCAAAACCAGGGACTCTGTATTGGTAAGTAGGTAGGCCTGTTGGAACATCAGCCAGTACCATTGCAGCTGGACAGGACCTGCAGCCTACTGGCCTCCAGGCTGACTGCACAGCGAGCCCAGAGACTCTGTATTGGTGAGCAGGCAGGCCCATTGGAACCTCAGGCAGTGCCATTGTAGCAGTGCAGGAGCCAGAGCCTTCCTGTCTCTAAAGCAGATGGGAGAAGGTTTTCTGAATGTATTGTTTGAGTGCCTCATATGGTATGTGAGAACTAGGGGTTTTTATTTAGATCCAAATACAGACTGTAAAGAACAACCCAGGAAACACTGATATTTTAAGGTTCCTAACTATTATGAGGAAAGTGACATGCAACAAACAGTGCCAGAAAACAGGGCAGGTACAAAGCCAAAAAGAACGGCAATGACAAATACTCAGAGATGACGAAACAGTCAAAGTTGCAGATACAAAGATCCTCACCTCAAGGTAACACAGGGAGAAAGGAAACAGAAAAGTTTGAAGGCCAGTCTCCAGGGTCCTCAGAAATGGTAACCAAAACAGATCTAGTAAAATGGAAATCAGAACCGATCTCTGAGATGAAAGCAGAGATATTGGACACTGTCAACTTGATGATTAATAAAGCTAAAGAAGAAACCATCGAGTTGATAGAATCCAAGATAGAAAAGAAATGAAACCTTTTAAACACCTACAAGCAAAAGTTTAGGAAATTAAGAAAGAAAGTGAAAGCTTGCGTAATAGAATGAGTATGGCAGAAGACCGAATTTCAGACCTAGAAGATAGGATCTCAACCAATGAAATGCATAATCTATAGAAAAAAGCAAGCGATAATGAAAAGCCAATCCAACAGCTCCTAGATGATTCAAAGAAGAATAACATAAGATTGATTGGAGTCACTGAGGAAGCAGGAGACAATGCTAAAGACATCAAAAACCTATTTACAGAGATAATGGCAGAAAAATTCACAGAAAAAGGTAAAGAATTGAACATACAAATATATGAAGCATACAGAACTCCACACACCCGTGACATCAAAAATAATCTACACTGAGGCATATAATTATAAAAGTCTCAAATATCCAAAAAAAGAATGAAATACTGAAACCAGCCAGAGAAAAGAAAATAGGTACATTCCAAAGAAAGCCCATCAGGATCACAGCAGACTTCTGAACTCAAACACTCAGTGCAAGAAGAGCCTGGAGTGAAGTCTTTCAAGCCCTAAAGGAAAACAACTTCTAACCCAGACTGATGTATCTTGCAAAACTATCCTTCAAAATTGATGGGCAAATAGATACTTCCATGATAAACAACACCTGAAAAACTTCACAAATATAAAATCTGTGCTCCAAAATGTTTTAAAGAATATCTTGGAGAAAAATAAGGAAAGTTACAAATCCATGAGACCTAACCGAGTCAACCCATGGGACCAATCAAGAAACTGATGGGAAAAGGGCAAAAGTAGGATAACACAGCCAAGAACAGGAAAATATGGTAGCACTAAATTTACTTATATCAGTCATAACCATTAATGTCAGTGGACTCAACGCGCCAATTAAGAGATGCAGACTGGCATAGTGGATCAAAAAGCAAGATCCTACAATCTGCTGCATATGAGAAACACACCTAATTCAGAAAGAAACCCATGGCCTAAAAGTAAAGGGATGGAAAACAATATTCCATGCGACAGGAAACAGCAAGAAAGCAGGAGTGGTAATTTTATTTGCCAAAACTGACAGAGAGAGATAAAGATGGGCACTATCTTTTAGTTCAGGGAAAAACCCAAGAGGCAGAAATTACAATCTTAAATATCTATGCTCCAAATTCTAATGTACCCAACTATATAAAACAAACATTAACAGATATGAAAAACCAGATAAACTCCAATACAATAATAGCAGGGACCTCAATACCCCACTGTCACAAAGAGACAGATTGACTGGACAAAAAGTCAATAAGGAAATACCTGAGCTCAACTGGACTCTTCAGCAAACGGACTTAATAGATGCCTACAGAGTATTTCACCTCACAAAGTCAGAGTTTACATTCTTCTCAGCTGCTCATGGATCATTCTCCAAAATAGACCAGGTGCTTGTTTATAGGACAGGTTTAAGCAAATATAAAGGGATTGAAGTTATCCCTTGTATACTGTCGGACCATAGTGCCCTGAAATTGGAGCTGAATAACAAAGGAAAGCCCAGGATCCTCACAAACATGTGGAAACTGAACAACACTCTGCTGATCAACCGATGGGTCACAGAAGAAATTAGAGAGAAAACTGAACAGTTCTTACAACTAAACGATAACCCTAGTACAACATATAGAAATTTATGGGACACAATTAAAGCAGTTCTATGAAGAAAATTCATAGCAGTGAAAGCCTACATCTCGAAAACAGAGCACGCTCAAATAAACAATTTAATGCTGAACCTCAAGCGACTAGAAAGAGAGAAGAAAAACAAACCCAAAGCTCACACTAGGCAAGAAATTATAAGGATCAGGGCAGAAATTAATGCAATAGACACTAAGAGAATGGTTCAAAAAATCAATGAACTGAAAAGTTGGTTCTTTGAGAGGATAAACAAAATTGATAGACCCTTAGCCAACCTCATTAAACAAAGGAAGGAAAAGGCACATATCTATGCTATTAGAAATGAGAACAGAGAGATTACTACTGACCCAGAGGAAGTCCAAAGGATAATAAACATCTACTTTGAAAATTTATACTTTAATAAAATGGAAAATGTAGAAGAAATGGATAGATTTCTAGACACATATGAACTCTCAAATCTGAATAAAGAAGATATAGAAATGTTAAATACCCTGATATCAATCTGAGATACTGAAAATGTAATTAAAAACCTGCCAACAAAGAAAAGCCATGGACCTGATGGTTTTATTGCTGAATTTTATAAAACTTTTAAAGAAGAGTTAGTGCCTCTTCTTCTTAAACTCTTTAATAAAATTGAAAGGGAAGCAGTACTCCCAAACTCATTCCTGGAAGCAACCATTACCCTGATTTCAAAAGTAGAGAAAGACCCAACCAAAAAAAAGAGAACTACAGGCCAATATTCCTAATGAACATCAATGCAAAAATCCTCAATAAGATCCTGGCAAACAGAATACAGAGAATTATCAAAAAGATTATATACCCTGACCAAGTTGGATTCATCCCAGGTATGCAAGGATGTTTCTACATATGTAAATCAATAAATGTTATACACTATATTAACAGGCTCAAAGACAAAAACCATATGGTCATCTCAATTGATTCAGAAAAAGCGTTTGACAAAATACAACACCCATTTATGTTCAAAACCCTATAGAAGATTGGAATACATGGTCTCTATCTCAAACTAATAAAAGCTATCTATGAGAAACCTTCAGCCAGCATCATACTAAATGGTCAAAAATTGAAACTTTTCACACTAAGATCAGGAACAAGACAAGGATGCCCTCTCTCACTACTTTTGTTCAATATAGTTCTGGAAATATTAGCTATAGCAATTAGGCAAGAGAAAGAAATAAAAGGAATAAAGATAGGAAAAGAATAAGCTAAATTGTCATTATTTTCTGATGATATGATACTCTATCTAGAGGATCCTAAAAACTCAATTAAAAAATTGCTGGACCTAATTGCCAATTTTAGCCATGTAGCTGGTTACAAGGTCAATGTTCAAAAATCAATAGCCTTTGTCTACACAAACAGTAGACCCAGTGAGATAGAAATTGGGTTCAGTCCCTTTCACAATAGCAGCCCCAAAATAAAATATCTAGGAATCAATCTAACAAAGGAGGTGAAAGTCCTCTACTCTGAAAACTATAGCACTCTGAAAAAGGAGATAGAAGATGATATCAAAAAATGGAAAGACATACCTTGCTCCTGGGTTGGAAGAACCGATATTGTCAAAATGGCTATACTCCCAAAACTATTATATAGATTCAATGCAATCCCAATTGAAATCCCAACAGCATATTTCACAGATCTAGAGAAAAAAAAATCCAAACTTTCATCTGGAACCACAATATATCTAGAATAGCCAAAGCAATTCTAAGCAACAGGGACATGGTGGGGTGTATTACAACTCCAAACCTGAAACTATACTAAAATCCACTGTGATAAAGACTGCATGGTACTGGCAAAGTAACAGACCAAGGATCAGTGCAGTAGACTAGAAGATCCAGAAACTACTCCAGATATGCTGAGACATCTCCTCTGTGACAAAGGAGCCAAAAATCCTCAATGGAGGAAAGATAGTCTCTTTAACAAATGGTGCTGGATAAACTGGGCTTTAACTTGCCAAACACTAAAACTAGACCTAGCTCTTTCTCCGTGTACCAAGCTAAAATCGAGGTGTATAAGATACCTAAATATTAAAACAGACACTCTAAACCTGTTGAAAAACAAGCTAGGTAAAACTCTTAAAGACACCTCTTAGGGAAAGACTTCTTGAACAAAACTTCTATAGCACAGGGATTGGCTGAAGAAATCAACAAATGGGACCTCATTCTTTTAAAAGTCTTCTGCACAGCAAAGGAAACCACCAATAGAGCAAAAAGGCAATCAACAATGTGGGAAAAAATTTTACCAACTGTTCTTCGGACATTATCTAGAATACATAAAGAGCTGAAAAAAAAGATCAGTCCACCCAAATTTAAATACCCAATTCAAAAATGGGCATCTGAAATGATATATGATATTTTTCAGAGGAAGAAGTAAGAGCAGCTAAGAAGCATATGAAGAAATGCTCAACATCATTAGTCATTCGAGACACGCAGATGAAAACAACATTGAGATTTCATCTCAGTCCACAAAGAATGGCTGCCATTTCAGAATCAGCCAACAGCAAATGTTGGTGAGGTTGCAGAGAAGAAGGAACCCTTCTCCACTGTTGGTGAGAGCATAGACTTGTACAACTGTGGAGATCAGTTTGGAGATTCCTCAAAAAGCTAGGATTGGAGGTCTCATTTGACCTGACCATCGCCCAGCTAATTATATACACAAAAGAATTAAAAGACTCATATCGTAGTGACATATGTGCACCCATGTATATATAACAGCTCAGTTTGTAATTGCTACATCTTGGAAGCAACCCAACTTTCTATCAGCTGGAGATTGGATAAAAAAGCTGTGGTTCTTCTATAGAATGGAGTATTACTCTGCCATAAAAAATGATAAGTTTGAATGATTTATACTTAAATGGACTTACCTTGAGGATATCCTCATCAGTGAAATAAATAGGTCACAGATAGGTACATATCGTATCTTTTCTCTGGTATCAGAAAATAAAGATGCAAATGAGTCCTAGAATTGTATGTTATATATTGTGAAGTAGAAAATACTCAAAGTGAAATAGGGTGAAGGGGGAAAATAATGAAATTATAACAAAAAAGAAAGGAAGCAAATTTCATGTATATAAGGGCGTGGTAAGGTGGGTAGGGCTATGGGAAAAAATGAGAATTAAGTTGTGTCTTATACTGGTACAAATCCTCATTGTGGAGTGCAATAATGATGTGTATATGTAATGCACCAATAAAGATTTCAATAAAAAATTTACCTACAGGGATCAGTGATGTGTTAGAAATCAAAGAAATTAATAAGTTATTACATTGTTATGATAAATTTTTAATTTTTTGGTACTGGGGATTGAATTTGAGACCTTCTACTTTTGAGGCAGGTACTGGAACTACTGAACTAAATCCCTGGACTTATCAAGCAATTACATTACTTTTGAGTTTATAGCAAAGAGTGATCTATATCTGATGGATAGTCAGAAAGCTGCAGTTCAGGTGAGGAGGAGCCAAGTATGTGTGGATGGTCACTTAGAGGTGCAAAGACTATAGAACCCTGGCTTCAGAATTTGACTGCATATGAGAATAAAATGGCTAGGTTTAAAAAGCATTGGTACTTGGATCCTACCTCTAATGATGCTGGCCTCATTGCCGCTGAGATGTGGCTGAGGCATCAGAATCTTGCAGAATTTCCCAGGTGAGTCTAATGGGCACTAGCAGACAGAACAAGTGCTTTGAAGTAAAGGATCATTTCCAGCTGAAGAATCTGGCTGCATGGATAGGGTCTCATCCCTGCCCTTAAGGAACTTTCTCATTGCATTACTGTTTCCTTTTCTTTGCTTCTTAAGCATTTGTTCTACTTAGAAATTTTTGTCTTTCTTCCTTGAAAGTGAGCTAACCACAACAAACAAAAGGAAATAAGTGATTATTGCATCCAGGCAGTATACAACCACCACCAGTGATAGCTATCTTAGTTTATGTAAGTAGCTCAGTAAACTAACTCTGGGTTAAGAGCCAAAGGATTCCCCCACCCCCAAACAATGAGCTAAAGTTCAACTGTATGTTGGCTTTGCTTTAGTGGATCAGTCAAAACCAGTGCTCCCTGAATTTGCCAGTGTCTGATGGAAGTCACTTTAGGCCACATTCTCTTTCAGCTTGTTTGTTTGAATGGTAAGACTTTTGTAGAAAAATATCACACTTCATGATAATACACCAGTGATCAATAAACTATGGACTTTGGCCAAATCCAGCCCCACTGCCTATTTTGCGAAACACGTTTTATTGGAACACAGCCATTGTACTAACTGCCTGTGGTTGCTTTTTGCACTGTAACAACTGTACTGAATAATCACAAGACAAATATCTTACTATCTGGTTACTTACAAAACTGGTGAGTAGCCTCTGTGGTACAGGCATTTTCATTCTGAAGCATTAGTATTTTTCTCACTGGGAAAGAGTCATTTCCTAATGCTGCTCATGTTTCACTCCCCCTGACATCTATCTTCTTTTTGAAATGAATGGAGTTTCCATTCCATTCAAGGGGTGAAGCAGATCCCCTTCTACCAGCCACTGGGTCCCAGGTGGCCACATGAATTATTTTTCCCCATGAAATTTTAAGGCAGGACACCCCTCGGGAGCCTAGGGTGAGGCCTCCTCAGAGAGTTCAGCTTGCCCTCTTAGAGTCCTAGATAGCCATTGCACAGTGGAAAACACACAGCCCAGTGGACCCAAATGTTAGTGAAGAGCCACCAGCCTCCAGAAGCTGAGTTGCTGCTGATTGAAGATGCCTGAAGAATGTGTGCAAGACGAAAATAGTACTAGACAGAAATATCAAACCATAGATGTGTGGACTAACTAAATGTTTAATTTACCATGTTTAGGAGTGGTTTGTTATGCAACAAAAGCTAATTAAAATACCTATCATTAAGAATTAGAGCTCCAAGTCTGTGGTAGGATTTTCTTTCACTGTGCAAAATCAGAATATCTTAGTTCTACTCACCTCAGATTGAAAGCAGAAAAAGGAAACTTCCTATAGAAAGAAAAACATCATCTTTCTGGTGATTCAGTGGCACTCTACCAAACACTAAGGAACTAAACATGAAAATAACAATTTGGGTTTCAAATACAGTCAGCAAATCTGTAGGGAAATATGTGTAAATATATGCAGATGACTCTTTTTTCAAGTGCAGAAAAAATTAGTAGTGACTGTATTTCCCATAATTTGTCTAAAATGGTGCCAAAGTACAAATCTCCACCTTTGCCATAGATAGACCTTTTGCCTGAAGGGCTCTGAAACCAGGTGGTTACATGAAGTATTTGGGTCTCAAGTAAGTGCCAGTTGTTCACTGATGTTTTCCTTTTGAGCCAAGCTACAGAAGTCCCTGAGATCTGTCTATTGCATCACTGTTTTATTTTTGCCCTAATATTATTACAATATTTTATCTTGCTCTTTTCTTTGTAGTTTGCATTTTTCCACTAGAATATGCTTCAAAGGAGATTAGGAATTTCATGTGTCTCATTCATTGTTATTTCCCCAGTATGACAATGCCTGGTAAAAGGTAAATCTCAATGAAAATTTCCTCAAATAAAGGTCTATTTTGCCTCTTGAGAATATAATTTTTATTCCAAAATAAGTATCCCATGCTAATGACTTCATTGGAAGCATGAATTTTTTTTGTGTCAAATTCTAAGAAATAGTATAAAATTTGTCATAGCTCATAGATTATTAAAAAAACCCTGATTATTACTTATCTTCATACATGTATATAATTTTATTATTACACAAGAAGAAAAGGTCTCCCTGTTACCAATTCTGGCCACAGGTAGATAAAACAAGGCACTGTTTCTGTTTTAAAACTAGATGAAGTTTTCATTCTGTTGGACCCATGGCAAATCACAGTCCAATATGTCAGCAGAATCTTAGAATTAAGAAGGCCTCCCCTCTACAGGCTCAGGAAGACATCCAATTAACAATGATTAAAGTCCAAATCTGACTCATACACCAATGGAAATGCCAGGCAGTGTCAAACAGTATCCAATCTTGTTTTGCAATCAGGTTAATGTTCTGTGCATTGTGGGGGCTGAAGTTTTGAATTTTATTTTTAAGAAGAAGCATGTAAAATACTCTGCTTCCCATCAAAAAGTGTAATGAATAGGTTTCAAATATCCTCTCCAGTCCCAAATGATTGAACTAGCAGAAGGTCCAAAAAATTAGAAATGTCTTAACATGCATTAATTGCTTAATTGTTGTGTTGTCTGCCTGAGAAGGGCGGGGTGGTATTTAAGTTGCTTAATGACTTTACATTTTCCCATGGCAAAATACTCGTGATTTGGTGATGCTATAATTAAAGAGTTACGTAAACAAAGCCTTTGGAAAAGAGCAATCCGGCTTCCTTGGAAGAGGTCAGCTGTAGCTGCTGTACCTCATCTCTTCCAAGGCGAGAAAACTGCCATCTCAACCCCACTGCCCCAACCTCTCTCTGCTTTCCAAAACCCACCCTTGTTTTTATCCCTGCCTTTTTGTTTATTGCATTGAATGTAATGTAATAGGATAAAGGAAGGGAGTGGATTTAAAATTGAAACAATTTATTTGGAAATCAAACTCAAAACAATATGAAATAGAAGTAATAAGGAAAAGCATATTAAATGTAGATTAATCTGCTTACCTTGTAGCTAGAACACACGGTAGTGAGAAACCCAGAGGGCAGAGTGGGAGGTGGCTTGCTTGTAAAACCAGTTAATCAAATGCCTATTACTGTATAAGGAAATGGCTTTGAACCTATGTGATTTGCTCTCCTATGTCCCAGAAACTGTTCCTTCCAGGAGCATTCATGTTCAATTCCTTGCCTGTGTGTCTCTTATAATGGAAAAGGAATTCTTGTAAGATAAGAGAAGGAGGTATTCTGCCTACCCAAGCAAGCGCACCAGTGCAGATAACTTTGCAAGAAACCTAGAGTTTGGTCTCAGCTTCCCATGAAATGGTTACTTGAGGTTCCAATTCTTCTTGTTTATATAAATCTAAAAGGAAGGTGAGAGCCAGTAAGAAATGTCAACTTATTTCACTGAAGGTTGCTTTTGCAGTCTTTCTTTTTTCCTGTGTGTGTGTGTGTGTGTGTGTGTCTGTCCTAGATTTCAGTTTTTGGTGAGTCTGCTCATCTGGTCACAACTCATTCATCATATTCACTGATGCAAGTTTCCTTGTGGGACTTCACAACTTATTTTTAAGCAAAAGCAAATATCAACTGCAGATGTATTCCCCTTTAGTTATTTGTGCCCCTTCAGCTCTCAAGTATTTGGAATTAAATTTTCTGACCTTTTCGTTTGCTACACAGCTTAAGCAAATAAGTTGGATGAATGAAACCAGTTTGCTCTTCAATTAAATGTATTGCTAAGTCTTCTGAGATTGTGTCTTCGATGCTATCACACACTGATCACATTTGTGGTCCTGTTCATGACTTGAATTCAAGTTCCTTAACAAGGACATTGAAACTTATCCCAACAGGAGACATTCCTATTCCCCTATCTCTGGTTCTGAGCTTTTAGTGAGTTGCTTTTACCAATCGAGTGTGCGTTATCTATGATAGACTTGTTCCAAGCCTGTGCTTGGACCTAGCATGCTTCTTCTTTCTCTCTCAGAGCTTTTGATAGACACCAGGTGAGCCCATCTAGGCTGGTCTTTTTGAAGAATGGAGGTGTAGAGAAGAGACTCAGTAGCCAGCCTAGAGTGAGTTGACCTTGAAATCTATGCAGAACCCAGCCAAGCTGAGCAGAGTCAATCCATAGCTGACCACAAATGCCTGTGTAAGCTCATCATAAAAGTCTAAGAAAATAAGTCAATCTAATAATGATGATATTTTTTAAAAAAACAAATCTGAAGCTATATGATAACATAGGCCTAGATGAAGTTTCCTGAGACCTGAGGTAACATCTGTTGCTCATTGAGAAGAAAGAAAAGTGATGAATAGAGAAGCTGCATGGTTTGGCTTGTGTTAAGTTGATTGGTGTGGGAGTCACTTGGAAGACTGGGAAAGCACTTTACGGCACGTCTAGATAAATGATGGGGGGTACAACCTGGGATATCCAGTACCTGGTTTCTTCCCTTCTGACCCTGTTGCCACACTTTGCATATCCACTATCTTGAGATAAGCAGTTTTGCTGTGCTGTGCCTTTACCCCAGAGGCCCCTTCCATGGAGCAAGGTAACAGTGCACTGGATCTCTGAAACTGTGAGCCAAATAAAGCACCTTCCCTCTGAGCTTTGGGTTTTGGGTCTTGTCATCCAGAGACATGAAAGCTGACTGATACAGAAATGTATTGCATGATAAGGGTTGTAGAAAATCCAGGGAGATTGAATGTTACACAGGACAAAAATCTGTTTAGTGAGTACTTGCTAGTGGTCAGGCACTGCTCTGGATATTTTGCATATAATGTCTCATTTATTCTTTATAAGACTCCTGTGAGATATATATGTTCATTCTTCCTAATCTGCAAATGTACAAAGAAATTGTATAATTTCAACCCAAACCATACAGATTTAGTGTGAGTTAAAACCAAATTTGGACCCAGACTATCTGTAAAATCCATATGTCTGAAGAACTACATGGTACTGACATTTTATATCACTTGCTAGTTGCTAGTCAACCTCTATTATGGATGCTGGGGGAAGACCTGAAACTCAGATAAATGGTAGGGGGCTCTATGACGCATAGCATGGCAAGCAGAATGAACATCAGCTTATTTGTGTTAGTTACTCTTGTAGTGAAGACCCATGGAGTGATACTTATGAGGTCTGATATATGCCTGTACATGTAGTGGTTTACATTCAAAGAAAAAAGAGCTCTATATTTAAGGAAGCCAGATGTTTTATAATGGGTATTAAATGCTCCTGGCTTTTGTTTTAAAGGGAGACACCATCTCTTTCTTCAGAGAGTAAATTTCCCTTTTATTCCAGAGGGAGACACAGTCATCACCTTCCACATCTCTCCTCTACCTAAACACTCTTGAGATCTAGAACTAAGGGTTGTCTGAGCCCCTGATCATAAAATGTACAAGAAATGTGAAAAACATGTGGAGAATGTTCTCCCAGAAATGTTTTTTTTTAGGAAACTTCTGAGTTCTATTGCTCAGCAAACAAACTGCACTAAACTTGCAACATAAAAATCCCAACCATTTTACTATACTCTTGAATCCTGTGCATCAAGACAGTGGGCAAGATGTAACATTGATGGCTGGCTATTGCTCTGTGATCTTTGGGGTCTCAGATGGGGTCCAGAGCCTAAGACATAGACTTACCAGGAGATCTCTTTATTGACATATTTGTAGCTGGGTTGGAACAACTTCAAGACTAGGCTCAGACGAGTCTGTCTCTTAAAGTATGTACGCATGATTTTAACTGTCATGGCTTCTTACAACATGTCAGATGGGTGCAACAGAGAGTCCCCATTATCCACAGCTTCACTTTCCTATTTCAGTTGCTCGTAGTCAACTGAGCTCTAAATAGAAAAACTCCAGAAATAAAAATGTTCTAAGTTTCAAATGCATACCATCCTTTGAAGAATGAGAAATTTTGGATTGTTCTCCTCCTTGCCCATGTATGGGCTGTGAACTATGTCTTTTTCCTGAATACCCAATCTAATGACTAATCACCTAATACACTGACCATTTCATAATGCAGTGCTTATGTTTAAGTAAACTCATTTTGTTTATGATCGCACTGGAGTGCAAGAGTAGTGATGCTAGCAGTTTCTATATGGCAGAGAAAAGCTTAAAGGTAAAGTAGTTACTTTAAGTACAATATAATAGTGGGAGTGTTGACACAACTTTTCTTGGTGTATTGTTGTAATTGTTCCATTATGTTATTAGTTGTCATTGCTAATGTCTTATTGTGCCAAATTCATAAGTTAAACTTTATTATAAGCATGTATGTACATAAAAACCAATACACATGATGCAGAACTATTCATGTTTTAGTTTTCTATTGGGAATTTTAGAAGGCACCACTCATGAATAAGGGGGAAATTATCCTAAGGATCATCAAAGAGGGAAAATTATAAGAAAAATGCAGGGTGTCTCACAGAATAACATTCAAATTATTTGAACTAGGCTGCACAGATTCAGAAGAGGACACAGATCCCTCTCTTGTAGGAAAGAATTATAAAGAAATGGGGACCGTGTTGATGCTACATGATGTTGACACCATGACCATGCACAGGTTTCCTGGTACCTCTGCTTTGGGACTCTTTCTTCTGCCCACTCTCTAGGTGACTAATGCTCTCACAGTACCTTTAATTATACAGTGTCTTTAAAATTTTCCTTGTAATCTAATTTTCACAAATTACCTGTCCCCTGCCTTTCTCTTTGGACAGGACTTCTGACAGTGTTGCCTGGATTTTACTTGCTGAATTTAATGTGAATCACTTTAGCGAAGTAATCCCTAAAGTGTGAATGAATAATTGAACATTTAACAACTTTGGGAATCTCCACATTTTGTAGTACAAATGGGCTCATCCAAAGGAGCCATAGCATAGTAAAAGATTTGAAAATTGTTCCAGAGTTCAGACACACTCCTCATATATTTCCTTGTTTTCTGTGTATTTCTCATCTCCTCCTTACACCTCATGCTTCCTTAGACTAAAAGAAGAGATAAGGAGTGTACTCTATCAGTCTAATTCAGAGATGCCAACACTCAGGAAGCTCTCTAGTGCTCCATCGAAGACTCATTTCATCTTGGCTCAGTGGTCATAGTGATACTGGTTATAGGTGGTTATACCACACTGAGAATATTCTATTTCTGTATTCTAAGCAAGTTTTTATAAGATTAGAGTTAGCAGTTTGTGAAGTTCATGATAGAAGTTGTCTTTTAGCATTTTAGGAAAATGTAATAATGTTAATAATTATTACATGTTAAAAATGCATGTAAATACTTTTTAGGGAAGAGTTATAAATTAACAGAAACCTGAAAATAGAGTACAACATTTCTAGAAAGCTTGCAGTTTCCTATTATTAACATCTTACATTGTTAGTATTCATCCATCACACTGGACACAATTTGTGAACATATGTTGATACATTATTGTGATCCCTACCTGAGACATATTCTCTTGCTGAGATCTTCACCTGGAGCTAAGGGTTTTCTTCCATGCTTCTTTAGGTTGTTATGAGAACTTAATTCCTTGAGGTTATTGGACTGAAGTCCAATTATCTTTCTGGGTATTGGCTGAGATTAATCTTAACTCTAAGAAGCTATCATCAATCAAATTTGTTCCAAGTGGTTTTTATCTTCAGAATTTCATACGTATTGAGTCCCTTCCTTGCTACACATCTGAGTCCTCCAATTATTAACTCTAGATGCAGATTTTAAAAACTCATGTGATAAATCAGGCTCACTTGAGCAATCTCCTTTTCTTAAAGTTAACTGCAACACAACTACTAATCATAGGAGATGGTTCATCGTCATTAAAGTCCCGAGGATTAACATGGAATGTAACTGAGAGGTAGGATGTTGAGAGCAATCTTAAAATTTTTCCTTTCATATGGAGATTTTTGATAAAGTTATACGAGAGTAGTTTACCAAAGCTCACCTAGGGGACAGGAGAAGACAAGATCAGGGAAATGGTGTCTATATGGCCTAAAAGCAAATGTAACTTGGAATCTTAAGCCATAGGAGGCCCAAAAGGATAGCTCACTAGTAAAGTTTGTTATAAACGCACACACACAACAAAAGGATAGCTGAAGAGAATTACACAGAAAGAAAACTGTATCCCAATGCATGAATTTTTAAGGGCACAGAAAAGTTTCCTGAGAGAGGAGCATATAAAGTATACAGTAGATATCATTGTAAAATACACATAAACAAGCAAATTAAAAATGGCACCCAGAATGCCATAGAATGCTGCAAGAGATGAAGAAGCAGAGGGGTCAGTCTGTGAGGCCTTCGCTTTCAGGGTGACCAGAGGTCTTTGTTTCTATCAACCTTATATCATTCAGCTTCTCATGAGAGTTCATTTACTTTAAAATCTTTTTAAATCACAGATAATCTCCTTCTACATCTCTGTCTCTATTGCTTTGAGCTCTTGTATTTTATTCACCCATTCCTTCGATCATTCATTCAGATTTTCACTTGTACCTAAAGTGTGCCAGCCATAGGATTTAATGAGAAGCCAAAAACAAAGCGAAAAACCAAAAATGCATGGTTCCTTTCATCAAGACATCCTTTTGGGGACATAAGTGTTATTCAAATGATCACAAAGAATTGCCAAGTTATGACTTTGATAAGTACAACAAACTGATGACTTTCAATGTTATAACTACATCAATTTTGCTAATAACGTAGGGTGGAAGAAGGCCTGGCTAAGGAAGTGCAGCTGACTATGAGATCTGGAGAGTGAATGAAAGTTGAATAGATGACTTGAATGAGGAATGGTGCTTTACTGAAGGTGAATGCATATTGGGGTCTTGTGGTAGGAGAAAGCGAAGATATAGGAAGAACTGACTAAAAACCTGAGAGGCTAAAACAAAGAAAATGTCAGAACTATTGGAGATGATGGAGGTTTAGAGGGCCATAATCTCAGAAGACTTTGCTCATCATGTTAAGGAGTGTTTTTTGTTTGTTTGTTTGTTTGTTTTGTTCTGTTTTGTTTTTTATCATAGGAGACTTAGGGCTCTGAAACAATATTATGTGACAAGAGAAACCAGGTGACAAAGAGGCAAGAAGAGACTGATTCATGTGTCCTCATATCGAGAATGGAACAGAAGAAACATGACCCCATGCTACACAGTAGTGAGTGGCAGTTGAGAATAAAAATTATTAAATTATTCTAGAGATCTGACTAGGTATAATCAAATGGTTGTGAGTATGTGAGATGATGTGGGAAAGATTTCAAATATAACGTCTAAGTTTCAAAGGTAATGTTTAAATTTCAAAAGTGAGCCTACGTTTCTAGATTGCAAAATTGGAGCCATATTCTGACCATTAATGGAGGAAAGGCAAAGGATTGAAGCAGAAAATCTTGATTTATTTGTGGTCGTGCTGCACTTTAACCACTTATGTGATGCTTTGTTGCACCTACCAAATTAGGTCCTTTGGAGTAGAGCTTGAAAGACAGATCACTTATACCCACAGGGCTATAGCACCTTCATCTTCTTGAAGCAATAGTAAAATGTTACTTACAGAGCAATGTAAGAGTAGATGATATATAGTAAGAAAAAGCATGATGCAATGGAATTCATAGTAGTGGTTATTATAATAGTATCAAAATGGCATCAAGCTTTCTGCTAATGGCTGTTGGTCTATTTGATTAAACCTTGTCAGCATTTTAAGAGGTGTTAAATTGTTCTTATAATTCTGAACCATAAATTCTTGACAGAAAACTTTTGGAAGCAATAAATTGACCTCAAATGACTGCAGTACAAAATTTCAGCAATAGTTACACAATAATAGGGGGAGAGTTTTCCTTAAAGGACCCTTTCAGACCATATCTACTAAGGCTTTGGTTCCCAAATTTTATGTCCTATCCCCTGGGGGAGCAAAGAGGAATCCAAACATCTCCAACAGATAAACTGGGATCCTGATAGTCAGGCCAGTTAAAGCAGAAGCTCTAGTAGAGAGAGAGACCAGAACTGGTATTTCCTAAAGCCTAGAGATGCTTTCAGTGTGTAATCGACAGTGAAAACCACTGGCTCAGGGCAAATAGCTTTTGTGTGAGGCCAAGCTTGGCATTGAGGAAACCAGGGAGACTTGTAGAAATATTGAGCTCTGGGTTTGTCCTTTCATTCTTGCACCATATACCTGGAAGAATAAAAAAGGAGCTCTTTTGTTAGGCCCTAGGAAAACTCTGAGCTTTTCACTACATATAGCCAGAAGTCTTAGGAATGACTCCAGTTCAGCTAGGACTTGAGGATGTTTCTTGTTTCCTAAATCTCCCACCTGCAGGCTGCTAATCAATAAGTTGAGGATAAAATTGAATCCTGCATTTGGAATGGCTTATATCTGTGATTCTTAAAACAGAAAGGTGGGAAGGTTGGAATTCAATATTTGAACTATTAATGTTGCAAATATGGTTCTTAGACCAGGAACTTCAGCATCACCTCTGCAACAACAAAAAAAACTCATGCTTTTCAGAATCACAACTCATCATGTATTTTATCAAGATCACCAAGTCAAGTTTGAGACACATTGCTCTAAAGCAATGTTTTCCAAAGTGGTGTTCCAGAAGTCCTACACCATAATGACTTAGGGTGCTAGTTAACAAGATTATACTCTGAATCTTACCAACCAGAATATCTTGGTACATCCTGAAAATCTTCACATTTAAGAAAATTAGTAAAGTTAGAGAATCTAAAATTTAGAATTGGATCTAGAACATTGGGTCTAGCACCATTCCTTAGGCAGGACTAAGATCTAGACAAATTTCATGAAATAAAATTCTGACTTGGGTTACTTTCTCATGTAGTCAAATATCAGCTGGAGTTATGGCCCTTCCAAACACACATTACCTTCATGTATTGGCTCCAAAGGTATTCCTCATGGGCCAACATGTTAGACATGGTAGATTCATTGGTCATGTTCATAAAAGGAGCTTTATTTTTCTCTCTGTGTCCCTGAACACATGCTTGGTGGTCAGCAGCAGTGGATACCTCCTCTGCCTTCAAGTAAAAGTCAAGATGGGAATATTGGCTATTTATCACTCTCCTTAAACAAATAAAAAATGATATATAATTCCCAGCCACAGTCACAATTAAATATTTAAACATGCCTGATAAAAGTGCTGAACTAAATTTAATAATAACATGATTTAATATTACCATAGCCAAGGCTACAGTCTATTCAATTTTTGAAAAAAGCTATGGTTTTCCTCTTTTTTGCTATACCACACACAATTAGCTAGCTGTATCACTAACATTTCCTGGAATGCACAAGTGGAGGAAGCAGAAAAGACAATGGGACAGGAAAAATGTTACCTGACTGATGTTGTAAAGTAGCTTCTCATTATTTGTCTTGGGTGTAGATTGAAAGCACTCTCTCTTGGAGTCTTTCACAGAGTTCGTTGCTTCTCCCATTAGGTTCCACAAGTATGGATGACCCATTTATTTTTCCGATGGCTGCTATGTCCAGCACCACTCCTTTTCTGGGTACTCATTCAAAGCAGGCACTAGTGGATTCTCAGCAGCCTACCCTGCATCATCCTGGGCAAGAATTATGGTAGCTTTGAACTCATACTTTTCAGTATAACCACAGATAGGTTATTAGAGACTCATGTATCTTTGTCCCACTTTTGAGGAAAGGCAGGCTATTTCCTAAAGTTGGTTCTCAACTCATTTTGTATTGTCTTGCTATCTTGAACTGAAAACCATAGATTCTTGACCTTAGAATATGCAGATGGAGGTTGAAACTCCATCTCTCTTACCATAAGAGTTAACATTACCAAGGTCTTCAACTGGTCCAGCCAAAGGCACTCTCAGTAAGCTGAGAGGTCAGGAAGACACAGTTCCATTCATTCCTTATAAGCTGAGACCTAGGCTTCCTAACTCAGCAGTTTTTACACACATAAAAAAACCTATCACTAATCTCCAATAATGTGATCTTTCATATTTCTATATGACAGATTCACAAGTTATGTAAATATTCTTGACTATTTCCATTAGCTTTTCTGCTCATGGTCCAGTACTTGATATTTATCCTATCTTGATACTTTAGTTGAACTTTCAGGTAGAAGTAGAATAAAATGAAGCAAGATTTGATCCTTTGTCTTCATTAGTGAAGCTTTGTAAGTTTTTAACTGAAGATTAAATAATAAAAAAGATTCTCCCTTAACATACTTCTTGATGAGTTTTTACATTCTGAATGCATGGTGCAATCAGCTGCCAGACATTATGTTACCAAAAGCATCCCTGGGCCACCTCCAAGTATTAATTAACACTGTCCCAAACGGTGCCATCAGTGATTATAATCTGCTGCAGTCCTGGATTTCTAGTACACAGATTCATGAAGTTTGTACTCTCTTTTCACTTACCATTGTTTTTGTGAGTTATCTGAAGGATTGTGTACTTTATCCGTTCTCACTGTATATCAGAGTCTGTTGGGTGAATACACTACATTTCAATCTCCCTCTCTATATCTCCTCCTCCTCTTCCTCCTGTGATTTCTCCTCCCCTCTTTTCTCTTTCTCTTCCTTCCTTTCTTTCTTTTTTTCCTTTTCTTTCCTTCCTTCTTTCTTTCTTTCCTTTCCTTTCTTTCTCCTTCCCCTTCTTTTCTTCTCTTATCTCCTTCTTCCCTTTCTTCTCTTTTTGCTTTCTCTTCTTTCCCCTTCTTCCATTTCTCCTCTTCCTCTTCTTGTTCTTTCTACTCTTCTTTATTTTCCTCCCTCCTCTTTTCCTTTCCACTTTCCTCTCTTTCTTGGAAATGAGGCTCCTGGAACACTGGCCAACTCTGTTATAATATGTGACTTCAGGAAGGAGAATGAAGCAAGAGAAGAACAGACTATGTAATGCAAAATATAAAGGCTCATTGACAAAGAGAGACCTTGGACTTTTCATATGCCATGGACATAAGTAAGGATTATTTTTCAGAATTATGTTATCAAATAGGTAAGATTTTAAATAAAAGCTATTATATTGAAATACATATTTAGTCAAATAGACACTTCTTTATCAACATTTTAAAGAATAGGATCAAGAATGTGTCCTCATTTTCTGAAAAATTTAAAGTAATGAAATTTAAAAATCTAGAAATTATTAACAAAAGTAATCTAAGTATCTGATTTTTGATAAGCACAAAAGTTATAGCTCTTTATCATTTACATACAAAGTCAAGAGAAAGAGTGAGTATATATTGAAAATTAGTGAAATTAAATTACAAGCTTTTTTTGTATTCACATTCATGACAAGTCATTTTCTGAATTGCTTACTATTTATGCTCTGCTATTGATTTCTTAATTCTGCTTTTCTTAAAGGACATTCTTTATTTGATATGACTTAAAATTTACTAAGGTTTGTTTCATGCTTTGTGATATGGTCTGCTTGTGTAATTGTTCCATTAACATTGAATATTAAAGGTATTCTGTGTTTGAGCACAACGTTGTCATTCTTTTGGACAAAGCTGTTTTTAATCTTTTGTGCCAGTCTTCCATATTTTATTGATTTCTCTACTTACCTCTTCTCTTACTTGATGAGAAAGGAGGGTTTGGTTCTCAAGAAGATTGTGATTTGCTCTATTCTCCAACAATTTGAACACATTTTGGATTACACATGAGGGAACTTTAAGGTTGTTTACCCTCATGGTAATGGTAATTAAGAATTAACTCAATCTCTAGAAATGATTTTAATTTCAATTTCTTTATTTTCATCTGCTACTTTAGAGCTACACCAATTGGGTGTTGCTTTGTGATTACATAGTATAACTTTTCTGCCTGTTATTTCTATCCTTTTTGTATTTGTGTCTTATATTTTAGACAACATTCTGAAAAATAATTTGTTTTTGGTTTTTCATTTTTTTAAAAAACAAATTTGGACTGTCCATCCCTTTTGAAGCACAGAACCCAGATATACCATGCCTGGATCCCAGTATATATTGACACATATCTAAAATACTATATGTTGGTTGAAACAATTGAGTTTGTGTAATAATGTCACACAATGAGAGGTAACTGAAACACACTTTAAAAAATTATTTCAGCAGTTACCCTGAAAATTAAAACATATCAAGCAAGATATCAAATTTAGTTTTTCAGTACCATGTCCTGCCCTCAGAAAATACAAGTTACTCAGAATACTTAACAGAATCTCAAAAATCTATGCTATTATTACTGTTAATTTTAATTATATAAATATACACTAAATCTTCAATTATTGATATTATTGTCTTTTGTCTCCAATGTTTATAGAGATTTATCACACATCTGCCACTTTCTCTTTTTATATTGATTTAATTCGTACATTTTGTACATACTTTATGACCATATTCCACAACTAAGAATTTGTATTTTAGATAATCAATCATAAAACATCATTAGAAAGTACTATTTATTTATTTACTTGTTTATTTGAGATAGGTTCTTGCTTTGTAGTTCAGGCTGGCCCTGAACTAACTATGTACCCCTGGATAGCCTCAAACTCACAGCAGTCCTCCTGCTTCTGCCTCCTCAGTGCTGGGATTACAAGTGTGAGCTACCACACTCGGCATTGTTGTATGTGGTACCAGGGATCAAAGTTCAGACCTTGTGCTTGCCAGGCAAATGCTGAAACCATTGACTAAATCTCTAGCCCAGGAAGTACTTTTTAAAAATTCAAAAAATATGGTGTTAATAAGAAAGAAAGAAAGTATATGTACATAAAGAGTGGGGGAGTTGAAGGGTGGGTACAGAAATGGGTAAAAATGAGAATTAACTGATGTCATACACTGGTACAAATTCCCGATGTTGAGTGTGTATATAAAATATACCAATAAAGAATACAATAAAAAATTTACCTTGAGTTTGCTGAAGTTACTTTGAGTTTACTGAATTTTTCAAAGCTAAGAGTATCTTTTTAGGATAAGCAATTAATCAGATCATGAGGCACAGTGACTCAACAATTGATTTTTCATTGAGTGTCATGAGTTAGAGACCTGAGATAGAGGGAACACAAAAGAGAACCAGAAGAAACACCACTTAACCATTGCATTTCTTTCCTATTGTATGGGGATAGTTTTGGAGAACTGCATTTGGCTACAGTGACAGAACTAATAACCTAATTTATTATTCTTGATATTTGTAAGACTTTTATTACAATTATACTTATAAAATATATCTTATAATTTTAATTTAATTCCTAATAATACCAATATTTTAGAATTATCTTAAAATATTCATTAGATCAGTGGGGGTTTTAGTGATTTTTGTTTCAATGTCTTTGATTAAATATGAACTTTGCTGTTTTTGTCATATGTTGTAATTACCTCTCTATATATACATATATCCATATCAAAATAGATATGTGTATATATTTATTATTTAAAAGCATATAAGCTTTTAACATTTCTTTGTTTTCTCATGATTTGAAATAATCTTACTAGAGAATCTGATATATTTTCAAAAGTATTATTGTTAGACTGTGAGTTATTCAGTAATTTACACTCCTGTCCTGTTCAAAATATCAGGTGGAACAGTTGATTAACTGAAAAGTTTAACATTTATTTAAAGGTAAAACAAAAGGTCTAAGAAGGAAAGGAAATGTTCAAGTCAAATAAAATGTGCTCTTCAGGGAAATGAAGATACAACCTACATATAATATGGGCTACTACAAGAATAAGAGGGAAGTGACAGGGAAGTCAATGGTCACAGTGTTTTATATCTTTTTGAGACCAGAGATCCGACTGTCAGAAGTCATTCTGCAATGCATGCTAACTCTGACCTGATAATTTTCCATGATTGATAAGTCACACCCATTTGTCCAGCCTTCTTGTCATGCCTTAATCTCCTACCTCCATATTATAGTATATTTAAAGTTCTTTTTAAAATTTTATAAACTATTTACTTTAATAGTATCATTCTTGCATAGAGCCTTAACCATATTTAAACTTCTAGTTTATCAAATCACTTTCATACAACTGATTTGAAAATATTTTATCCTTCTTCCTCTGTACCATTCAGCTATCATTTAATGACTATAAACTCAGTCCCTATAAACAATAGCAGTGTTAGGTAGAAGTGCTCACTTATGTAACTTTGGAAATGGTAGAAACTGAAAAGCTAAAGGCAAAGGAAACTGTACATTAACCCTGGACCCTAGTTGATAAGATTGCTTCCCACAGATATGGACCAATAATTTTGAAAGCACTATGCATACACATTGGTAGTGAACTACTAAGTAAATATACAGCATTAGCTGGAGTTAGAACAATGCTATAGACTTAGAGTATATAGTCTTGGATTGTGTGAGCCAAGTTTCTCATATGAAGGAACAGAGAAGAATATGGAAAAAGTAATATATGACAATGAGTTAATGTTAGAGTCTCAGTATTAATTCATGTGTGCAGAATGTAAATACAGATAATTACATGAAGAAATGCTAACAGATGTGTTTCTATATGAAGGTCAATGTAGTGTATAAATATCTATTTTTAATATCTATCAGCTGTCCAGAAGCAACAACAACCATTTGCAATGAACACACCCAACACCAAGTTGTTGCCTTTTCACACTCTTCTCAAGAAAAAAAAAAAAAAATGACCTAGCTAAGCAAAACCAAACCGCACAAACAAATAAAACTTTAGAGAAATGGCTGATTCTTGGACTAGGTCAGGAAATATATGAACTTACAGCGTCTTGAAATGCCAAAAAGCAAGGAAATACTTTAAAAGAACACAATGATGGATTATGTTATGGGATACAGGAGTCTATTAAAATAACTCCTGATGGCCAAAGTTAAAATAATTTGAGCAACATAATATATAACGTAATATTAAATTGCAACCTAACATAAAATAAATATTCATGGTTCCATGCAGATGTAAATAAAAGGCTGAATATAAATAAATAGGGAAGAACAGAGAAATCTCTTGTGCTGAATAATTCCAAATAATTTATGTAGATATTCTACCCTCTAGGAATAAGGACATAGCTCCTTCCTCCTTAAGGATGGGCAGCTGTGCACAGTGATTTTTTCACAAAATGTACATATGGAGAGGGAATACAGAAGAAGTTTATAGTGGAAAAACTTCACAAATCTTACCGCAGGCAGATCATAGGTATTAACATAAACAGTGATGTCATACTGATACCATGTACTGTTGATATCTTTGTGGGAATGGCACTTCACCTCTGTGATCTTCCTCCCCAAATCTATATGTCATTTGATGAGAGAAACATAAGACAAAAGACAACGAGAGACTTTCTACAAAGAAAGATAAGTTGAATTCCATTTGCACTGCCTTTGAAGCTAAAATTTAAAATTGTCTTATCAGTCTTTACACATCCAGATGCAAACTCTATGCAACTAGTTATTATCTTTCGATTAGTCTTTATTAATTGCATGACTTCATTTGAATAAGTACCCACTTATTCAACCATTCAATAGCAACTATTATGATTTCATTATACAGATGACTATAATACAGACGTACCACTTGATCCATGGCCAACCTCTGGATCATAGGGGTATAATAAAAGTATTTTCTTAGAACCATTGTCATGACATAACTATCTCTGTTGTCCAAGGAACATCAAGTAAGAAGAGAACTATGAATAATTAGCTAACCCTAGTTTTCTTTTTCTAGCTGTACAGTTCAGCTTCAGTTTACCACTTAGTAGCCTTTCTTAGCTTAGGAAATTGTCTTATGTACGGGTCATATGTTCAATGCATTTAAAAACATGGTTATCATTGATGATGTAAAAGATTATTTAATTTGAGTAAATGTACTGCTTTTTTTCACGTTCATGTTAAATGGGGAATGAATGCAAAAACAAACAATAATAACAGAAAAAAACTTATCTTCTTAAACTGAAGTTGCTTATGCAGAGAAGAAAACAAAAGAACGATTTCATTCCTTGTTAATCTAGAAATCAGACATTAATTTTCTTATCTTAGAATTTCAGCAATCTGATTCCTTCTGAACAAAGATTAATTAGCATTGACTATCTTCACTATGGAGACTTTATTATGTTTATACAACATTGCACTGTGGTTTTTCAAGTAAGACCAGGAATCCTTTCTTAGGAAATAAGAAATAAGCATTATGTAAAGAAAAGAAGATACTACAGAAATTTGTTGAATTAGCATTTCAAAGAACATGCAAATGTCACAATGGGTTCAAAGGAAGAAGTTCTCAGTGAGAATTCTTTGTTGAATAGTTAGCCCCAAAGCCTTTTTATTAGACCCTTAGCCAGATGTTGTGGCACACATCTGTAATGCCAGCACTTGAGAGGCGAGGCAGTAATTTTCAGGCCATCCTGGGATAAATAGTGAGTTCAAGGCCCACTGTACAGTGAGACTCTGTCTCAAAATTAAAAAAAAAAAAGAGTCTTCCAGCATTTTGTAAATCTCAAACTATAGACATATAAGAAATACTTAAAATGTCCTTTAATTTCTACTTTTTCATTACTTTATGTTTCAAAATTTAACTAAATATTTCTTGAAGTTGATTAATTATTATATCCAGTAATCAGACAGTTTGGTCCTGATTCTTCAATATTATATGTCCAGCTTTCATCAAAAATTTACAGGACAGGGCCAGGGATTTAGCTCAGTGGTTCTGGCATTCATCTTGCAAGTGCAAGGGCCTGGGTTAGATCCCAGTAACCACATACAATAATGTAGGGCATGGAGACTCAAGCCCATTGGCAATCAGTACCACATACCACAGTGCCGGGGGTGGTGGCTCAAGCCTGTAATCCCAGAACTCGGGAGGCAGAGGCAGGAGGATAGCTGTAAGTTTGAGGTTGAGCTCAAGGTCAGCCTGAACTATAAAGCAAGACCTTGTATGAAATATATATATATTATATATATTATATATTATATTATATATTAATATAATAATATTATATTAATATATAATATTATATATTAATAAAACTATATATATATATAAAGTTACAGAACACACTGATGGGTACTAAAACCAGAAAACCAACACAAACCAAACAAAACAAACAAAAAATGTTTTGGAGAGACAAGGCAGTCACCAAAGCAAGATTCTGATATAAGAGAGAACTTGGATGTAAGAGCCTTGGAGTTTAAAATAATTATACTTAATATGATGAGTTTTTCCCTCACTGAGGCAGGAGACTGAGAGCATGATCATGGACAGACAATTATACTACCAACAGATGGCTGGTAGCAGGCTATCAGCTGGCGGCTAGCAGCTCTGAATGATGAGATAACTATCAGTTAATTAACTGATGGAACTACCACTGTTTGGCAGACAGTGATGTTCATTAGAATCCTACAGGCCTATATAGTATTCACGTGGAAGTTGTGGCCATAACAGCTAGCCTTGGGAAAAGCAAAGGAAAGGTTAAATGAATATACATAAAGATTTTAAGTAGACAATGTAAAATCATTCAGTGAACATGTAATCAGAAGACAGGGAGCACCATGACCCGCACATCTCCACAGGCCACTTTGGGCTGAGGCCCTGGGATTCCTGGGACAAGTGTGCAGCAGCCACAGGCCCTCAAATGACCCTAACATTAATATATTTAAGACTAATGGGAAAGGAAGTAACATGCATATACATATATGTATGTATGTATATATACATATATATCTTAATATAATACTTCATATAGAAATATTTATAGTTCTGTCAACTAATTAGGCCTAGAAGAGACTAGATTACCTTCAAATATTTACAGCGACTTACCTAGAATTGCTAAAAAATTTTCCTGGGTTGGGGATTTAGCTCAGTGATTCCAGCACCTGTTCTGCAAGTGCAAGAACCCGAATTTGATCCCTAGTAACCACATACAATACTGGGTGTGGAGACTCACACCCAGCAGCAATCAGTACCACATACCATAGTGCTGGGCATGGTGGCTCATACCTGTAATCCGAGCACTCAGGAGGCAGAGGCAGGAGGATTGCTGTGATGTGAGTTTTAGGCTGAGCTCAGGGCCAGCCTGAACCACAAAAATGAGACCCTGTCTCAAAAAAAAAAAAAAAAAAGTTTTCCTGATTTCTTTACCCAATATTACTTCTCGTTCACTGGATTCATTTGTCTCCATACTAGATTACCACCATATTATTTAGAGTCTATATATGAAAGATTTTCAAACTGGTACAAATGTGAATTTCTTTATGTTCATACTGGAATGATAGGGCTAAGAGATGTAGAAGCACATTTAGTTTTATTCCAATTCCTCCTTACAGAAATCTGCTCCAAACTTCTAAACATTAGAATCTTTGACTGTTTAACAGTGGTATTTCAGGGGATGTTCCTTTCATCATTCCTACTACTCAGAAGGATGTCTTATGGCTTACTTAATCTTAAGACTTTTTCTGTCATTGATTCAAGAATTTCAGGCTGTGTGTTTAATGTTGTTGTAGCTTTCGGTTTACTTAATTATTTGGTAGTAACATTTAGGAGACATTTATAAGAGAAGGGAAATCCTTCATAATCCTGTCACCTAAAAAATCAGCTATTATCCTTTCTCTATAATTATCTCTTATAAGGCACATCTGTGGAACTTTTAAGTAATTTTATATACAATGTGTATTTTGCTTTATCTTTTTACATGATTATGTAAATAATCCATACCACAGAACATTAGTCACTGTTTAAAGGCTTACTATATTCTATTAAGTTGTCAAATTTGTCTTAACTTGGAAAATATGAAATTCTAGAAAGTAATTTGATGAGCCACTCTTTCTTACTAGCCAGATGATTTTACAGCTAATTGATAACTCATAAATATTAGACAGATGCAAATAAAAATACTAACTTCACATCTTGTAAAATTAAGTTGAAAAGAAACATTAACGTAGCCAGGGCCCAAAGGAGAACTCTAAAATTGTTGACTGTTGTCCCATTCACCTTTCTCCATTATTACTAATCCTTTCTAAAGAGCAAGATCTGCATCCAGTACTACACTATGCTCTGCAGTGTACTTAGCTGGTCTTATTGAGAGTCCTAGTCAGAATTCCCAGAATTTTTTAATATTTATATGTTATACTCCCTATGCCTTGCACTGACCCCCACCATCAGCTACTAAAAGTAATTTGCATAACAGATCTATTTACACTATCAAGATGATTACCAGAAACAGAGAGGAGCTCTTCTCACTTCTAGTGTTCACTACATCACATTATTACTCTTTGCATACATCTTTGGAAGGACAGGGTTTTATTGCTTTATGAGCTGTTAGAACTCTCTAAAGAATAAAATATTTTGATAAGACACTGGCTCTTGGGGCTGGAGCCTGTGTGCCTTCATACAGACAGCACCATGGACACCCAGGAACACTCTAGGTAAACTGGGTACAGTAAAGTCTGCCAGAACATCAGGCAGCGCCATTACACACCAGCACCTGGGACTGGGGCTTGCCTGTCTCCACACCTGACCACAGCAAGGATGCCCAAGGAAACTCTAGGTAAATGGGGCACAGTCAAGTCTGCTGGAACCTCAAGGAGTGCAAATTAAGCATCCACACATAGGTCTGGGACCCGCTGGCCTTCATTTCAACCAAGGTGATCAGACTGTTCTGTTTGAGTGTTTTCCATGGTTTGCCAGAACTAGGGTTGTTTAGGGCCCATTGCAGACACAAGAAGAACAACCCAGGAGATGCTGATATCTTAAGGGTTTTAAGTATTAGGAAGAGACTTGCAACAAACATCACCAGACAACACAGCAATTATAAAGCTAAAAAAACAGCAGCAACAAAAGTTCAGAGATGAGGAAAAATTCAAAGTCTCAGATGCAAAAACCTTTATCCCAAGGTAATAAAGGGGGAAGGGAATGGAGAAGTCTGAAGCTCAATCACCAGGACACTTTGAGATCATAACCAAAACATATTTATAAAATATAAATCAGAACTGATCTTTGATATGAAAACAGAGATACTGTACATAGTCTACAATATGATTAATAAAGCTAAAGAGGAAACCAGGGAGTTGATAGAATCTGAGAAAGCAAAAGCAATGGAACCTCTTAAACAGCTACAAGTAGAGCTCCAGGTAATCAAGAAAGAAAGCAAAAGTTTGTACAATAAAATGAATATGACAGAAGACCGAATTTAAAATGAGTAGACAGGATCATAGTCAATGAACAGGAAAGGCATAAAGTGTGGAAAATGGCAAGGGTTTATGAAAAATTAATCCAGCAACTCCTAGATGATTCAAAGAAGAACAATATAAGTATGACTGGGATCACTGAGGAAGCAGGAGACAATACAAAAGACAAAAGAAAAACTGTTCACAGAGATAATGGCAAAAAACTTACAAGAAAAGGAAAATAAGTGAACATGCAAATATATGAAGCATATATAACTCACATGCCCATGACATAAAAAAAATACTACATCTGGGGACATAATTATGAAAATTCCATATATAAAAAGAAAGAATGAAATACTGAAAACAGCTACAGAAAAGAAAACAATTATATACCAAGGGAACCCATCAAGGGTTGAAAAAACTTTTCAGCCCAAATACTCAATGCAAGAAGAGCCTGGAGGGAAGTGTTTCAAGCCTTTGAGAAAAACAATTTCAAATCCAAACTGCTCTATCCTGCAAAACTATTTTTCAAAATAGAGGGAGAAATAAGATACTCCCATGACAAAGAACACCTGAAAAACTTCACAAGTAGAAAACCTGCACTCCAAAACTTTCTAAAGAATATCTTGGAGAGAAATAAGGAAAGGTATAAATCCATGAGACCCAACAGAGTCAACCCATCAGGCCAAACAAGAAACTGATGGGAAAAGAGCAAAATCAAAGAATAAAAGAGCCAAGAACAGGAAAACATGACAGCACTATGTCTGTCTATATCAGTCAGAACCATTAATGTCGATAGACTCAATGGGCCAATTAAGAGACATAGACTGGAAGAATGCATCAAGAAGCAAGATCCTACAATCTGCTGCATACAAGAAACACACCTAATTGAACAAGCAAGCCACAGACTTAAAAAGGTTGGAAAACAATGCTCTGTGTGACAGGAAACTGCAACAAAGCAGTAGTGGCTATCTTATTTGCAGACAAGATTGATTTCAAGCCAAAACTGATAAGGAGAGACAAAGAAGGACACTATCTTCTTGTACAGAGAACATTCCAAGAGAAAGGCATAACAATCTTAAATATTTATGCACCAAATTCTAATGCACCCAACCATATAAAACAAAAATTAATGAATATGAAAAGCCAGATAAACACCAATATAATAGTCAGAGAGGACTTCAGTACCCACCTGTCACATAGAGACAGGTTGGCTGGACTGAAAATTAATAAGGAAATACTTGGGTTAAACCAAACTCTTCAACAAATGGACTTAATAGATATCTACAGAGTATTTCACCCCACAAAGTCAGAATTTACATTCTGATCAGCTGCTTACAGATCATTCTCCAAAACAGACCATGTGCTACTTCATAGAATAGGTTTAAGTAAATGCAAAAGAGTTGACATTAACTCCATAGTGCTTTGAAACTGGAGCTGAATAGCAAAAGAAATTCCAGGATCTTACAAATACATGGAAATTGACCAACACTTTGTTGACCAGTCAGTGGGTTACAGAAGAAATTAAACAGTTTTTACAACTAAATGACAACTCCAGTACAACATATAGAAATTTATGGGACAAAATTAAAGCAGTTCTATGAGGAAAATTCATAGCAGTGAATGCCTACACATGGAAAACAGAACAAGCTCAAACAATCTAATACTGAAACTCAAGCTACTAGAAAAAAAGGAACAAGCAAACCTGAAGCTCATACTAGGCAAGAAATTGTAAGGATTAGAGCTGAAATTAATACAGTGGAGACTAAGACAATGATACAAAAAAGTCAATGAATTGAAGAGTTGGTTCTTTGAAAGGATAAACAAAACTGACAAACTCTTAATCAACCTTATCAAACAGGAAGGAAAAGGTTCATATCTATGCTACTAAGAATGAAAAGGGGGAGATTACTACCAACCCAGAGAAAGTCCAGAATATAATATCCATGTACTTTGAAATTTGTACTCCACTAAGATAGAAAATGGAAGAAATGAATAGAAGAAATGGATAAATTTCCAGGCACATATGAACTTCTAAAGTTGAATGAAGAAGATACGGACATGTTAAACACTTCAATATCAATCTATGAAATTGAAAAATGTAGTAAAAACAACATACCAACAAAGAAAAGGCCTGGTTGTGATGGCTTTACTGCTGAATTCTAAAAACTTTTTATAGAAGAGTTGGTGCTGCTAAGTCTCAAACCATTTAATGAAATTGAAAGTGAAGCAGTACTCCCAAATTCATTTCTGGAAGCAACCATTAGCTTGATTCCAAAAGCAGAGAAAGACCCAACCAAAAAAGAGAACTACAGTCCAATCTCTCTACTGAACATTGATGCAAAAATCCTCAATAAAATACTGGCAAACAGAATATAGAGAATCATCAAGATCATACACCCTGAGCAAGTTGAATTCATCCCAGGGATGCAAGGGTGGTTCAACATATCCATATGGTCATCTCAATTGTTGCAAAAACAAAACAAAACAAAAAAATTTTTGACAAAATACAATACCCATTCATGATCAAAACCCTACAGGAAATTAGAATAGATGAACTCTATCTTGAACTAATAAAAGATATTTATGAGAAACCAACAGCCAGCAACTTACTAAATGGTCAAAAACTGAAACTCTTCACAGTAAGATAAAGCATAAGACAAGGATGTCAACTCTTACCATTCTTGTTCAATATAGTGCTGGAAACATTAGCCATAGCAATTAGGCATGAGAAAAAATAAAAGGAATAAAGATAGGAAAGGAAGAAGTTAAACTGTCATTATTTGAGATAACATGATACTCTATATAGAAGATCCTAAAAACTCAAACAAAAAACTGCTAGACTTAATCACCAAATTTAGTAGTGTAGATGGATACAAGGTCAATGTTCAAAAATCAATAACTTTCGTACACATAAATGACAGATCTACTGAGAAATAAATTGGGGAGCCAATCCCTTTCAAAATAGAATCCAAAAAAAAAAAAAAAAAAGAAATATCTAGGAATCAATTTAACAAAAGAGGTGAAAGACCTTTATTCTGAAAACTACAGCACTCTGAAAAAGGAGATAGAAGAAGATATCAGAAATTGGAAAGACATTCCTAGCTCCTGGGTAGGAAGAACCAATATCATCAAAATGGCTATACTTCCACAACTACTATATAGATTCAATGAAATCCCAACAGAATATTTCACGGATATAGAGAAAATAATCCAAAAATTCATCTGGAACCAAAAAATACCTAGAAAAGCAAAAGAAATTCTAAGCAACAATGATATGGTAAGGGGTATTACAATCCCCAACTTGAAACTATACTACAAAGCCACTGTGATAAAAAATGCATGGTACTAACAAAATAATAGACCTGAAGATCAGTGGAGTAGATTAGAAGATTCAGAAACAACTGCAGATACACTGAGTCACCTCATCTTTGACAAAGGGGACAAAAACCCTCAATGGAGGAAAGATAGCTTCTTTAACAAATGGTGCTGATAAAGCTGGGCTTTAACCTACCAAAGACTAGAGATAGACTTATTTCTTTCACTGTGTATCAAGCTAAAATCAAAGTGGATTAGAGACCTAAATATTAAAAGAGAAACACTAAATCTTCTTCAGAATAGATTAGGTGAAACCCTTGAAGACATTGGCTTAGGGGAAGACTTCATGATCAATACCTCTATAGCATGAGAACTGGTAGAAGAAGTCAAAAAATGGGATCTCATTCTATTTAAAAAAAAGCTTCTGCACAGCAAAAGAAACAACCAACAGAATTATAAGGCAACCAACAATATGGGAAAGAATCTTTACCAGTTGTTTCTCGGACAAATGGCTACTATTTAAAATATATAAGGAGCTTTAAAAAATCAGCTCACCCATATTTAAAGACCCAATTAACAAATGGGCATGTGAAATGAACAGGTACTTCTCAGAGGAAGAAATAAGAATAGCTAAAAAGTATATGAAGAAATGCTCAACATCATTGGTCATTTGAGAGTTGCAGATGAAAGCAACACTGAGATTTTATCTCACATCACAAAGAATGGCTGCTATTTCAAAATTAGCTAGCAACAAATGTTGGCAAGGTTGTGGAGAAAAAGGAATCTTTCTCCACTGTTGGTGGGAGTGTAGACTCATACAATCCCTGTGCAGATCAGTGTGGAGATTCCTCAGAAAACTAGGATTAGAAGTCCCCATTGACCCTGCTATTCCTCTGCTAGGTATATACCCAAAAGAATTAAAAGATTCATATTACAGCAACATATGTGCACCCATGTTTATAGCAGCAGTTTGTGATAGCTAAATCTTGGAAACCCAAAATGTCCAGCAGCTGGATTAAAAAAATGTGGTTCTTTTATAGAATGGAGTATTACTCTGTCATAAAAATGATAAGATTGAGTCATTTATACTCAAGTAGACGTACCTTCAGCATATCCTCGTAAGTAAAATAAATAGGTCATAGATGTATAAATATAGTATCTTTTCTGTGATATGAAAAAATGAAGATGTAAATGATTTCTACTATATATAGTAGATATTTTGAGACAGAAAATATTTAAAAAGACATAGAGTGAATGGGTAAATAATGAGGGGAAAATAATGTGATGGTAATAAAAAAAGGAAACAAAGATTGTGTATATAGGGGATAGGAGGTTGTAGAGTGGGTGGGGGATGGGAAAAATGAGAATTAAGTTGTGTCATATAGTAGTACAAATTCTCAATGTTGACTGCAATGATGATGTGTAAATATAATGTACCAATAAAGATTTTAATTTTTTAAAAAAGAATAAAATATTTTTCTTCTATGGCTTCAACTACATGAGTTGGAAACATTAGATTGACTCTGGAATATAGCAGGTATGGAGCTAAGAAGGGTAAAATAAGAGACAGAGTTTATTGGAGAAGCCATGAGTTTATTTTAAGAGGAAAATTAATGAGAAAAGAGACTTCCATGACTTGAGATTTCACAAGCTTCATTCCCACTGGAAATATACAGTCAGGAAAGGGGTAGATAAATATTTAGCAGGAAGTGATTAGTAAAAAATTACAAATGTCATTTTAAGAAGGCTGAATAAACTAACATTCTGCTGGGATGATTTGATTTTATGTCTTCAGTCAACACCTTATGAGCAATTTAGTGAACTAGTAAGACTCTTCTGAAATAAAAAGTAGAAAATGGCTGGGATTGCAGGTCAGTGAAAAGACTTTATATTCAATTACCAGTCCTAAAAGGTAGTAAGAAAGGGGAGAGGAGGAAGTAGGAAGAAAGAAAAGAAAACAGAAAGGAAGGAAAGAAGAAGAAAGAAAGACAGAAAGAAAGAGAAAATTGAGTCAAGTCTTCAGCAACATAGCTATAGAAAATAGATTTTAACAACCATGATATTTTATCTAACACATTTTAATTATTCTAAATGTATTCATATTAATGGTACCAAATTAATTACTAACAAATGGCCTTAGTTTTTAAATGTAATATTACTATGGCATATAAAATTCCACTTCATCTTCAGAGCAGTCTTGTGAGATGGGCACAATTTATTATTCTCACTGTGAACAAAGAATACAGTATCTGGGAGGTGAACAGTTTCAGACACAGCTTCGCAACTAGAGATCTTCTGGAGTACAAAACAATGTTGTTAGAGTCTGTGTGTCACAACAGATCTCTTCAATTCATTTCTCATTTCTAAGAAAATACATTCTAAATGTTCTCACCACAAAAAGGACCAGTGTATGAGGCAATGCATATGTTAATCAGCTCACTTCACAATGTCTACATATTTCAAATCATCATTTTATATATAGTAATGTGATGGTCTTCCCTTGATGGGGAAGAGAACCAGGAGGACAATTGGGGGTGGACGATGAAGCAACTACTGGCTGATGGCTGAGAGGTGACTATCAGTTGATGGCTGATAACAGAGATTATTGGAGCCACTCAAGCTTAAATATAGTACATATAAGGAGGTGATGGCCACAACAGCTGGCCTTAAGGGGGAAAGAGGGAAGGTTAACTTAGTACAAGTAGACAATTTGAGAAGGTAATTCAAGGAGCATTCTGTAAATTTACGGAATACATGATTACAACATAATCAGCAGGATGGGAACACAGAGGATATCGCAACCTGCACACCTCCATAAGCCACTTTTGGCTTGAGTTCCAGCATTCCTGGGATGCATTGCACAGCAGTCACAAGTCCCCAAATGACCCTAATAGAGTAAGAGTATATATTTATATTTGCCAATTAAATGAATTTTAAATAAATGAAATATAAATAAAAGTGATGAAAATATTTTAAAATGTTCTTAAAGCAATGGAAATCTATAAAATCAAATATATAAAAGGCAGAGATATTATAAACTTCCAGAAAAACTGTGCTTATTCAAGCATATATTTAAATAAAAAATAACCCCTTATCTTTGACTTAGGTCTTTGTCTGAAATTCTTGCACTCTGCTCAGAGGAGCTTACACTCCTCAGGTGACTATTGACTGGAATCAGGTTGCAGGTGAATTACATAAGGAAAAAATAAAATTCAAAATCTGATTGGCCAAACAAAACTCAAAAGGATAGTAAGTATTAAGCAAGAAATAAACTGTGGGCCGGGGAGTTAGCCCAGTGGTTCCAGCGCCTGTCTTGCAAGTGCAAGGACCCGGGTTCGATCCCCGGTGGTCACATACTATACTGGGCATGGAGACTCACACCTAGCAGCAACCAGTACCCACATACCACAGTGCCGGGCGTGGTGGCTCATGCCTGTAATCCCAGCACTTGGGAGGCAGAGGCAGGAGGATTGCTGTGATATGAGTTTGAGGCTGAGCTCAAGGCCAGCCTGTGAACCACAAAGTGAGACCCTGTCTCAAAAAATAAATAAATAAATAAATAAATAAATAAACTGTGATTATTTTTATGTAATTTTTTGTTCAAGTCTACTGTTTGACATAAGAGCCACTGACATAAGAGCAATACCTTATTGATATTGCAGCCCATCCAAACACACCACTTTTATATTACATACTGTCTGCACTAGCTGGACATATGGAGAAATCCAAAATGAAATACAAATGCTAAAAGATTAAAAAGAGCCCACCACTAATAAATAGGTAACTTGATGGAGAGACACCCTGGGGAATAGACACCTTCTGTCACATGAAGGAAAATATCAGGACAGTATTTTTAACATCCTTCTCTACTCATGATCGTTAACTCATGATTTCTGTGATAGGCCATTTTGGTCCCTGGATTTTGTCTCAAACATTGAGATGGCCCAGTGTCTGCAGAACATCAGTGTGGAACTAGAACCATTTTGTGGCTGGCAGTGTGGTTGTCTTTAATGACATCTCAGCCCCTTGTCATGTTGTCTAATGTCCTAGCCACAGGCCTAGAGCTCCGTTTTCAGAGGATGTGTTCTAAGAGGCAGTATAGTTTTGCATTTCTCCCTTCTTAGATCCTTATGGGTGTTCAGGAGCCATTCCCCCTTTCCCTACATCTCCATGTAAGAATATCTCTCTTACTAAAATCTGCTTATTTTTCCCCATTCATTTTTCTGATCTCATCGGGAAATTCTGTGGTGAGCCTTTGAATTAAAATTGCTGATGAGGCCTTCTTTTCATAATATTGCACCTAAGAAAAGAGATTCCTTGATTTAGACTTCAGTCTACTACTAGATGGATGATTATTTTAAATTAACAACTTGTATTTCTCTATTTTTCCTTCAGAAAAATCCCACAAAAGTGTTTAAGACTTGGGGCTCACATTCAATGCCTGGGCCGAGGGATAACGACCAGTTTCCTCAAGCTACAAAACTTTTACCATTTCACTTCTGCATCATAGTGTGCACAGGCTTGACATAGGTGCGGCGAAGGGACTTGCTAGCCCAGAATGAGGCTATTTGTACTATTCATTATACCATTTATACTTGCCGCACCTCCATCCATCCAGCAGGAGGGATCTTTTAAGAGCCTCTCTAAACCACAGGTGTGCCCAAGGTCCCTGCAAACAGCAGGAGTAGCCTTTACAGCATTTCCTCAAGACTGCTTCAGATCACTTTTCAGTGTGTAAAACCGGATTTTCATTAATGGCACTAATGACACGCTAATGGGGGCAGGCTGTACACCCGGTGCCAAAGGCAGAAGGAGTGAAGCAGAAAAAAGGCCAGGCCGAGGTGCTGTAAGATGAAATATCGCAGGGTGTTGATACATTGCATTGCTTCTTAAATACCTGGCAGGCCCAAAGCCTTCTTGTTAAATGGGTTGCTTTTGAGGCTAAGCAGGAGTGGATCCAGTTACAGTTTCTTGTGTGAGGACAAAACCAGGAGACAAAATGAACTCAAGGTACAGACATTTGCGAGCTGCAGCTGCTTTTCATGGCAGGAGGTTCTGAAGACTTAGGAACTGACACATTCCCCTGGGTATTACTGTGCACTGACCTCTCTGCTCTGTCTCCTCCCTGGAGTGACGTTCAAGGCTACTGTTTGACACAAAAGGCTCTGCAGATTGTATCAAAGCATCAGCCCCATCACAACTCATCACTTGCAAACACACACAATCCCGTCCAGCTGCAAATAGGGGAAAACAACTGGCCATTCCTCCAGGAATGGAGCTCAGGTGCTCAGTGAAAGCAACTCTTCGTGGTAGGTCAGCATCATTTTTAAACACATGTTGTAAGAGCAGAGAAAGCTGGAGGAGGCTGATGGCGATGGATTACTTTGACTTTCTTCTCGCTGTGTAATCTATCAGTACAGGAAGGAACTGCACTATTTTGGGATTTCTTTGATCTTCTTAGGGGTATTAGAAGGAATCAGCGCCTTTAAAGTTTGTCTGAGTATTTGTAAAATTTAAAACAATTAATAGACTCTTTTTCAGAGGGAGAGGTCTATCGCAGAACTAAGAATATGCCTTAAAATCAGCACTCTAGGCACAGCAACAGTGAGGCACCAACAGCAGCACTTTTCCCCTTTTGCTAAAGCAATAAATTGGCACCCAAGAAAACCCTCATTGCCATTCCTGTTCTTACCTAATGTTCTCATTTTTAAATACTAGGAAAGTGATGCATAGGAAAGTCTAACAACTTGCCCATAACAGTTTGAGACAAAGGCAGAACTAGAAGCTCACTTTCCACCCAATATCTCTCTGCCCCATTCTGCCTTCTAGAAAGTTTCTTTACACTGTGTGCAGCACAAGCTGTGGACCAACACAGCCTCTCTGGTAGACTAGCGGTGGCAGATTCAGCCTCCCATCAGGGGCTCATGACTCCGGCTTTGTTGCATTTGATGTAAGCACATTCTCTTGGGTGCCACACCTGTTCATTATAGAACTCAAGCTAAAGGCTGGGATTATTGGTGCAAATTCTTTTGCTCAGTTTGCGCTTAGACTCACAGAGCATCTAATGTGGGGTCCCCTGAGGCTAAGCAATGCTGACTCCATAAAGGAAGTGCAAGGCGGCACGTACACAGCAGGCCCCTCTGGGCCACAGTGATTAAGGGAAAATAGAGAGACAAGGACCACCTCCTATAAAGCTGATTTGGGGCGGTTGAGAACAAGGAAGTGGGGCTATATATAAGTGCTGAGAGTGCTGGCAATAAAGGCTTCTCCACCATTTCGTCTCCACGTGATGACTCCTGCCTGTGGTTCGATGCCAGATGAATAGCCCTTGGGAACAGGACCTGACAATCTAACATAACTTTCCCTATAGATAATGAAAAACTATCAGTTATAGAGAATTGGGCTTTTATTCCTTTTTATTTCCACAGCAGAATAGTTCCTCAAGTGTTATATTAATGATTACTATTCATATCGATATATATATATATATCATCAAATAACTGACTTCATTGTCATTCATTGTTTCATAGCAGCTGTTTTTTTGTTAGTGCAAGGGATTCTGATTTTACTGTGCTAATATTATACACACATTCAAGAAATAGGATTTATCCAGTTCAATATTGTTCTTTTTTTCTTTTCATTCAGATTTTGGTTTGGCTGCTGCAGATGTATGATCACAAGATGGGTCTAAAATATGTACAGTTGTAAGACTTCCCCAGTGTGGTGTGTACATACTTGGCTCTGTGTACCAATGGACTGGTACAAAGCTTTTCTGAGTACTCCTGTCATGGTCAATCAAATTAAGTTGTAATTTTGAAGGAACTAATGTATCCTGAAAAGTCAGAATAAGATAAATGAAGCCTCAAAGGCAGGAGCAAATAATCACCAGGGGTAAGATAGAAGGTTCACAGACTACTTTGCTTGTTGCCTTGAGTTGAGAAGAGTAAATGACACAATAACAATGGAAATACTTTGAGTCATATGCAAAGATTTATATAAATGTGTATAACGGTAAATTTGACTGCAGTGAAACAAATAGGACATAGATGTGTAAATACTGTACCTCATCTCTGATATGAAGAACGAAAGGTGTAAATGAGTTCTAAAATGTATGATAGGTATTGTGAAATAGTAAGAAAATATTCAAAAGGAAAAGGAGAGGTAGGGGTAAGTAAACAAAGGAAATTAAAAATTTGATGATAAAAAAGGGAATAAAACTTATGTAAAAAGGGGTGAGGCTTGTGGGAAGGCAAGGGAATGAGAAAAATGAGAATAAAAGTTGTGTCGTGTACTAGTACAAATTCTCAATGTTGATTGTGATCACAATGAGTGTATAAAATGAACCAATAAAACCAATAATTCTTTTTGAGACAGGGTCTCACTTTGTAGTTCAGGCTGGTCCTGAACTCAGCCTTGATCTCAGCAATCCTCCTGCCTCTGCCTCTAAAGTGCTGAGAATACAGGTGTGAGCCACCACGCCCAGAACTGTGGTATGTGGTTCTGATTGCTAATGGGCATGACTCACCATGCTCATCATTCTTGTATATGGTTACTAGGGATAAAACCTGGGACCTTAATCTTGCAAGGCAGGTGCCGGAACCTCTAAGCTAAATCCTTAGCCCTAAGATAATTTTTAAAAGTACAAAATGAATCTTCAATATATATACAACATTAACAAGCATTAACATAAATAATTTATAAATAGCTTATTAATAAAATTATAGCATCTTATAAATATAAACACCATTCACTAAGCATGTAAATACTCAAAAAAGCATCATATTTAGATATAAGTACTCTTATTAAATATACTAGGTGGTTATTTGTAGAGAAGGCAAATATAAGTGGTTATGACAAAGATATAAGGAACTGTGTTTTTAAAACAATCATTAGAACAAACTCTCACCACTAAAGAAATATTTAAACATCATTCATTAAGTATGAGTTAGGCCAACAACATGATGGTCTATTTAAACAGAATACATTTGAGACTGAGGTTTTACTTTATTAATAGAAACCAAAAAAGTATTAGCTTCCTTAGTCAAGGACTCCAGACTATGATGCCATGTTGCCCAAAACTTAGGTGAGTTGTTTTTCCCTCTATTTTATTCTGCTTACATAATGCTTCAAACTTGCAAATTATTTTTGTATTTCTTAACTTATTTAATCATCATAACAATGGTCTATGGAGAGCAAGTCAGGTAGTAGGGACGTTAAGTGATTAACTTCAGCTTATACAATCTCCTCTCACTGTTCTATATAAAAGCTAAACAAAATCATTTAACCCATTAGGCTTAACTACCAGAAGTTCTAAATAAGAGGGTGGTAGCTAATTTTATGTGGCACCTGACTAGCCAATGGGTGCTCAGACTAAGCATTATTTCTAGGTGAGGCTATGAGGGCATTTTGGGATGTGGTTAGTACTTGGGTTGATGAACTCAGTAAATATTGACTTTTCCAGCATGAGTGAGTGTTATCTTATATCTCATAGTCTTTTGACAGCCTTAATCAGACCCAGGGTTATGGAAGAAGGAATTCAACCCCTTTTCCTATTCTCACTGCAAAGCAGCTATATAGCTCATCTCATCTTTTCTGTTTCTTAGAGTGGGTTTTATCTCCTCTGATTCACAAACCTTAGGTATAGATTGAACTATATGCCACTAACTTTCCTGAATTTCTAACTTGAAGACAGTATATTGTAGAATGTTTCAACCTCTACTAAGACCCAACACACCATCATCTTCTCTTTTTATCTATATATCTGCCTGTCTGTCTATGTATTATCTATCTATCTATCTATCTATCTATCTATCTATCTATCTATCATCTATATCTATCTATCTATCATCTATCTATCTATCTATCTATCTATCTATCTATCATCTATCTATCTATCCATCCATCATCCATATGTAATGAATTGTGTCTAGATGTTCTCTAAAGCCTCATGCAGTCATAGTTGGCTTTTTCAGTAGTGGCTGAATTTGATTCTGTGATTTATGATTCAGTGGTAGGCTCAAGAGCACTAGGAATAAGAGTATGAGTGCTATCCACTCTAAAATTTCTATAAAAGAGAGACTGGAAGATCCTTTTAAATTCCCTTGTTTATTAGATTTGTTATCTTCTCCTCCCATGAATTATTGTGCTTTGCCATGTGCCATCTTGCCTTGGAGTCAGCCAATTATGGGCTGAAACTTCTATAAACTGTGAGTTAAACAAACCTTTTCCCCTTTAACTTTGGATGTTAGGTAATTTTGTCTCAGCAAACAGAAAGGTAACTAAGCTACCCTCTGTCTATCTATCTCGAATGTCCTATTGACTGGTTCTATCTCTCTAAAGGAACCTAACGAATTCACTGAGGTAGTTTCCAGGCATCTTAATTTTTATATAAAACTCTGTGCTTAGAGATTTCTACAAAAATCAAGAATTCTTAACTTAGACATGCTTTCATCACAAAGACATAAGTCATATCTTCCAGGTTTTCCTGTCTTCCACTACTCTCTTTCTTATATCCAGCAAGTGAGCTGAAAGCTTCCAACCTTGAACTACTATCTCTTTTTGCTAGCATTTCCTATTTGACGCTTGACATAGATTTAATTTGTCTCTGACCATTGCCCATAGGGGATAAGGCAAAGTAACTTACAAAGAAAAATAGGCAGAGACATCTTACCTTCAAGAACAAAGTAACATACTGGGGTTTTCTAATTACATTACCTTGAGCACTTTATGCTTTCCAAAGCATGCCCATGTTCTACAATTGACCCTTTGAATTAACAATCACATATGATGCCAAGGTGACCTGGTAAAATAATTCAATTTTGGTCCAGACAGCTAGGTTACAATGCTGGCTTTGTCAGTAACTAGCTGGATGATCTGGAGTTGAGTAGAGTGGTTCATGAATTGGTCACTCATAAGTAGCTAATAATTCTTAGATAGTTTAGTGCTTCTCTAAGACTTGTTCTGGAAAAAACATACTTACTTTAGTGTACATTTGAAGATGTTTGTTCATGTTGGATTTCATCTTTGAGAAATATAGTGTCTATACGAAACACCATGCCCTGCTGAACTGAACTGAGCAAAAACAGACAAAATGCACATGAAAATACATGCAAAAGTCTACTGAATACCTCAGTTCATGATGAGTTGTGAATTAAGATTCTGATGCCATCCACAGGCAAATTTAAGGTCTTCTAAAAAGTAAAATACAACTACTGTTGGAATGTTTAAGTAATAATTCTATATCTTTAGACCCTTCAGATCTCCTTGATGTCTTATTGGAAAAAGTTGCAAGATAATCAAATGATGAGAGTTCCACATGTGACCAACCAGGAACTAGGGGTAGCTCAGCTCACATCTGACAACTGTGTCTCATATAAACTTCAATTATTTATACTTTGAAAATAAATCAACAAGAAATCACTGAACTTAGGAAAACCCTGCAATCTTACCCACTTTTGAAAGAAAAGTTCTTGAAAAATAGACTATAGCCCTTATCAAATTAGATGTGATTTGTATCAAAATGGAAGGAATAGATTATGTGAGTTGGGAATCTGCCAACTGGAGGTCACAACTGGTTCTATTATATAGTGCTTTGGAACTAGTACTAAGATTGAAAATGCCGAGATGTAAAAGCATTTTGAACATTTCAGTAGCACTGGGGTATACCTGAAATTACTCTGTAAAGCAACAAAAGAAAAAATGTAAAATCTTTAGTCTGTGTTATTGTTTAGTGACTCAGTCTTATACAACAAAGAATAAATCTCTGCAATTAAAAGGAGCTTAATGGCTGGAACATCCTCAGGAGGTATAGAAAAAGCAAAAGAAAATCATAAAGAGTAACACAGATGACTATGATTATTAACTTTTTATTTCTAAAGATAATTATTCTGAGGTTTGAAATTAAGTTGCAATATCAATCCACACTAGATGCTTCAAGGACTTTTTATACAACATGTTCCAAAAACTTTCTTTAGTCTTTGTTCCCTATTTTTTTTTCAATAATAGGTAAAAATCTTGAAATCATAGGTGTAGGGGAGAACTTTCTGTACACATCACTAGTTATGTAGAAAATGGTATGAAGAATCAGCAGATGCTATCAGATGAAGTTAAAAAGCTTCTACACAGCAAAAGAAAGAAGCAGCAAAGTGAAAAGAAAATCTATAAACTGAGGGAAAATTTCCCAGTTACTACTTATGTGACTAATCTCTACAATATATAAGAAACAAAAAATTGGATTGCCCCAAATAAAAGATCCGATTAAAGAATCAGCAAGTAAAATTAAAAGACACTTCAAAAAAGTACAAATGACCAATAAATACATGAAGCATGCTCAGTAACACTAGCCATCAACAAATGCAAATTCAAACAACACTAAGATCCCACCTTATGTCAGAAAGAACATCCATTAGCAGTAAATCAAATAATTAATGCAGATAAAGCTGCAAGAGAAGAGAAATTCTTCTACACTGCTCCTGAGAATGTAATCTAGTACACACACTAGATAGATGCTAGAAAATCAGTACGGAATTTCTTCAGAAAACTACATCTAGAAATTCCATCTGACACAGTTATTCCACTTTAAGTATCTCCTAGAGAGTTAAAAACATAATATTACAGTTATACATGGATATTCCTTTTTAGTAGGATAATCCATAAAGGATAAATATTGTCAGTGGCCTATATGTCCATAAACAAATGAGTGAGTAAAGAAAATGTGCAATTTATACGTGATGGAGCACTACTCTGCCACAGAGATAAACTTAAGTCATTTGTAGGAAAATGGATGCACCCTGATATCATAATGTTGAGAGATTTACAGACACACAAGCTTAAATGTCATGTGATTTCTCTTATATGAGAAACCAAAATTATAGAGAGCAAAATAAAAAGATAGACACTAAAAATTTGGGAAACAGGTCTTTCTCAAATAAGAAGAGGATCGAGAGATGGAGGGAGGAAGAAGGGAGAGTAGGGAAAAAAGATGAAAAAGAAAATTTTTGAATATTTTTATTCAAATCTTTATTGGTACATTATATATACACATCATAGTCACTTTCAGCATTGAGAATTTATACTGGTATATGATATGACATGATTTACTTCTCATCCCCTACCCACCCCACAACCCCCTACCCCCTATATAATTAGCTTTTCCTTTATTATTATCATCACATTATTTTTCTACTCTTAGCCCTACACCCCATTTCCTTTTAAATATTTTCTATAGGGTGAAGGGGGAAAAATGATGAGATTGTAACAAAAAAGTAAGGAAACAAATTTTATGTATATGGGGGGGTGGTAGGGTGGGTAGGGCTATGGGAAAAAATGAGAATTAAGTTGTGTCTTATACTGGCACAAATCCCCATTATGGAGTGCAATCATGATGCATATATGTAATGTACCAATAAAGATTAAAAAATTAAAAAAATATATTTTCTATTTCACCATATCTACTATATATACTAGAACTCATTTACATCTTTATTTTCTCATACCAAAGTAAAGATACGAAATTTACACATCTGTGACCTATTTATGAAAAAAGAAATTAAGATGTGTTATGTACAAGTACCAACTCCACAAAAGGAATGGAAACATTATGAACTGCAAATCTGTAGTAATAAAACTAATGGAGAAAAAATGCACTGCTCTTCTGCTGTGTGGGGAAGATCAGGCACCCTAAGCTTGTATAACCTGGTTAGAATGTAAGAGACAGAAGTAGGGCTATTACCATCATTGCTTCATTCTTACTTCATTGCTTTGCTGCCTTCTACTCAACATGAACTATTTTGCCTCATGATGTCTCCTGTCATGACAATGCTTTGGAAACAGCTAACTATGAAGTAAAGCCTCCACAAACTATTAGCTACAATAAACATTTCCTCCATGGGTATTTTGTCTCAGCAAGGAGAAAAGTACCTGATGCTTCCCATCCTCCATAGTCTGGCCAAGGAATAAGTGTAAATATGCTAGTCTTGAGATCCTGGTTTGGAACTTGCAGCTCATCATTTCCCTCACATTGTACTGATAATTGCAAATTATAAGTTCATGGGATAGTGAAGGAATGAGGAATTTGACTTCATTTTCTGATGGGAAAAGTTGCAATGTCACATTGCAAAGCTTGGGGTACAGGGTCAGAAGGAGAATTATGGAAATTATGCAATTGGTTAGAGACATCATTCTCCAAATTTATAGAGTTGCTTTTTTTTTTTTTTTTTTCTTGTAGAATAGTACTCATTTTCACAAGAGGTCATAGTGATTGGTTCATTATCTCCATCAGCAGCTTCTTCAGATTAACTTTTGCACAGTACCAGGAATAAAATTTCTGCTGGTTGAGAAGCATTCAGTATCTACTAATTCTTCTAAAAGACCCAAACGCTTGAACACATCACTTTATTCTAAGTTCTTTATTTGCATTGATATATTGTTATTAATTTAACTATAATTTTTTTCCATTCATATTTAGACTACTAAGAAAAATGCATAGAATCTAATGTGTCTCTCCTTGGAGTTTTGAATTGAGAGCTCTCAAGAAATTCCACAAAACTAAGCATAAGAATTTGAGAACTTCTTCAGGGTTTGTTAAAGCAAGTAGGTTTTATCTGGAAGGACTAGAAGTCAGCACAATGTAATAACACTTAAATAGTGACATTTTCTCCCTGTAGGCAGAATTTAACAGAAGAAATGAAGAAATCCCAGATATATGTAGAGAGATAGTTTATATAAATTTTTTTTCTCTTTAAAACTATTTTTGCATGGTTTGGTGACCATACTGTAAGCTTCTGCATTCTTTTATTTCAAAATGTCATGTGGCTTTAATTTCTTAGCAGGATCTTCAATTATCTTTAAGCTTGAGAACACAGGAAATAATTTTAATGATACAGCATTTAGATCATGTTCATGTGTTTAAGTGCTTTAGTTTTACTGGTAAAGTCTGTTAGTGAAAGGCCAGTAACTATTGGCCATTTAGACTTTTCTAGCAATTTCTTCATGACACATTTTATACTTTGTGTAATTTAATCTATTCACAACTCTATACCAGCCAGTGGTAAAGGTAGATCCCTAAAGAACCTAGGCCCTGTTTTCTAAATTGAAGCATCAAATTATTCAAATTTTAAAGTTTATAAAACAAAGAAATAATAGTAGTAGTTCTGTAGATAGCCCTCACCCAATATAATTATATCACCAACATAGCCAAAGGTATCTTATGCCTTATCTCTATAAAACCATATACATGAGGTGAGAAAGCATGATATTTGGGACACATCCACTTTGTGATGTTACTTAAGTAAGAATGACTCTGTAGCCTTCACTCAGCAATGTTTGTGAGTCTGTGATGGCTGACCCTCAAATGCTGACAAATTTTTATTCAGGAGAAATACTAGCAACATTTGCCTCTGTCTATTTCCTTCACCTGTGATGACAATTAATCAACGTATTTTTCAGATGAGAGCAGTTGAGGCATTAAAATTTAAAAATAGTCAATAGCCAAAGGATACATTACAAAGGACATTTTGGGTTGTGTCCCAGGAGATCAAAAATGGATCTTGAAAAAGTGATCTTTCCATCCTGAATCTGCTTCAGCTATTGTAAGAAGACTCATTTCGGGACTGACCTACACTCTGCAAACTTTTGGTCCAGCTCTCTTGGCTGCACATTATTCTGTTCATTGAAATTGTGCAGTGCCCATTTAACTGAACAAGCCAAATCACTCTATTCGATGTAAAGAAACAAAAGCAAACGGAACCATTAAATATACTCTGGTAGTTCATCCTCACTTGCTGTTATGGTACTTGATTTAGTTGAATAATTATTGTTGACTCAGTTATAACTCAATTATTTTCTTATTTGTTTCTCAAGAGCCCAGTTTTATTGGGAAAGCAGTTCTTCTATGCACCAAGTGAGTCTCTTTAATATTCTAAATGTTATTATTATAGACATTGGAATTACAAAGAGGAATTAGGCTAAATCCATCCCTCAAGAATTTCAATTCAAGGAAAAATGGAGGGACCAAATTTCACTGTCGTGCAGTAGGTAAATTAACGGAAGCAGACACGGTGTCACAGGAGACCACAAGGCGACAATTTGTTGGTCTGTGAGATCAGGAGGGACTCCCTTGAAAAGGGAGCTTGAATTAATTCTGAAAGGACATGGGGGAGGGGCTCAGGAAGAACCAAGGGAAGAGCAGATCAGGAAATGTGAGAAAAGCATGATGGGAGTGTGGAGAGGTGAAGAATTAGAAGTAGGTGATTTGAACCACAAATTAGCTCAAGGAAGATGACAGACAGAATCTGAAAAATGACCACACCTTGTTTCTTCCTACAACTTGCATTGTAGTAATTCTAATGGGAGTCTTCTCAGATAGTCAGTCCATCCTGCCTGGATTGCTTCTAATCTCACTTATTGTTTTCTAATTCCTTTAGCAAATGACAAGGCCTTCAGTGTTACTTCTCTCCTAATATTGCAAGCTTCTGGATCTTTTCTCCTTTTTTACAATGGTCTTTCCTCTCCAGAGGAATTTGACCAGGCCAGCCCAGATCAGTCTAGCAGCTTATCTCTATTCAGGGAAAGCCTTTCTAATTCTAGTTCTTAACTCTAACAGGGTTTTCACTATAATTAGTATTCCGGCAGTAATCCATGCAATTGTTCTCTGCTCCCAGATGTATAAGACTCCAGCTAATTTAGAGATTCCATTGTGAAAAAAATTAGACACAATATTTACAACCATATTCCCCACCCTTCCACCTCCCTACTTCACTTTCCTTCCTGTTGTACTATCCACAAAATTTAAATGTAAAGGTAGTCATTGGAGTATTATTAATTATCATAGAAAGTTAGAAACATGATAAATGGTTGGATATATTACAATAAACTCATTTAATAAATATATAAAACAAGTCTTCTAATATTGTACAGAGACATGAAAACTTCCCAGGGTGCGTAATTAATTAAACAAACTGCATTACAAAAGTTTTCAAAATATACACATGTACACATAGACATACACACATTCCCATATGCACAGAAAGTAAAAGACTAGAGGACAAAGAGTATTTCTATAATTTATACATGATTTCTCTGAATGGTTGTATCAGTGATATTTTTTTCTTTCTGTACTTTCCTATATCTTATAACCTTTATTCACTGACAAATATTGCATTTAATTGCTTTAATTTCTTTTCAAAATATTATAAAACTAAATAAAGTTATAGAGGAAAAATCTAGCAGTGTCAGAGAACAGAACGATTTGGCTAGTGCAGTGTAACTTGGCCATAGATTTTAGAAACATTATCTTAGAAATTAGGACCCCACCCATTCCACTTCAGGCCCAGATCTGTCTCCCTTCCTGTTCTAAATATTTACTTCTTTCATTAGACTTTGTCTTCTCTTCCTTTCTCTTAATGAAACTGTAAGATGAAGAAGAAATGGCTTTAAAAGCACCTTTTGGCCAAAGGAGAGTATTTTTTAGGAAGGACAATTGTGTCGAGTTTTTCAGGTTTTAAGCCGGAGTTCTAAAGTACTTCCAAGGTTGACCCAAAATTTAAATTTTAGTATAAAATAGGTGCATATATAAGTGAATCAATATGTACATGGAAAACTACTTGAGATTTTTGTGAATTATTACTAGACTTATAAAAGGTGGCATCAATCCAAACACAATGGAATTTATTAATACTATTCTTCGAATTTTTTCTCCCTTGAAAAGACATGGGTGTGCCCATGTAATTAATTGAAATAACAAATTTAATAGCCACCGTGGAATTTTTGCCATTTACGATTGAAGCCACGAGTAATTTAGTTTGGGTTTCTATTGGAGACTAACACATTCTTGGACCATTTTCCCGAGACTATGCTCCTTTGGGGTTTAAACTTTGGAAATGAACAAGTGACATTTTGTACTGGAAGTACACCAGCAGACAAGAGTAGACCTGCCTTGGAAGGTAGCTTGAACTGGAATCTTGATGTTCTTTGAACTTCAGTGGATGCGAACATTCAGTGCCAATATTCTCCACTCGAAGATGTTGTTTCTGCTTGCCAGTGTCTTATCATGATGCCATCTCAGGCCACACTCAGCTGTAGGCCAATGCTTTTCTCCTTCAGTGCTTTCTTGTTCTAACATTGCTTTCCTGAGTGACCTTGTCACTCCTTGACTCTCTGAACTTTTTCTACTGAAAGGAATGGAGATCAGCTAACCAGAGTTCCTAATGTATTTCTAAGTATGTTTGATATCTCACTTTTCTATGTGAAAATTCAGCCAAGCAGCCCAATACCCTGTCAGGAAGATCACTTCTTCTAACTGCTAGAATATTAGACCTTTTATTCACATGGCTTTTCTTCCCCCAGAAATTCTCTTATATTCCTTCTTCCCAAATGGATGCTGTCATTGTTACAGAGAATCATTGATTAATCCAATTCCATAATTGTACAGGTTAAAAAGGTGAACTAAAGTTTATAATTTGCTCAATATGAAATCACTGCTTAGGAAGAGTACAGAACGAGTTGTCTTATTCTTAACCTGGACCTCTATGTCCAAACTGGATTAAGAACTTGAACATCTTTGCTTCCACGCAGTTTCTCCATGTTGTCCTTGAGTATTGCTTGAAATTTTTGTATCCTAATCACCCCAGGATATGATGAAATCCTGTGTCAGTGACAGCAGAAGTCACTCACGTTCTGTGGCAGATTTTCAACCTGTGGTGACTGATAGTAGCCAACTGTGTGGTTCACTAATGACCTAAACTTCATTGAAATGAGCACCTGCTTATGAACACATCTGAGATTTTAGACTCATTCTTATAATATAAACTCTATAGGTCAATACAGTTTAAAATATTATTTGTAAAACACTCACTAACCACCACAACTTTCTTTTTCATATGATTACACAGAAAATAATGGTACTCTTTTCTCTCTCTCCCTCTCTCTCTCTTTGCCTTCATAATTTCTATAATGCTGGTTGAAAAATTAATATATTGTAGGTAATCAGTGACTAAGTTCTAATTTATTCTCAGCTGTGGTCTAATGCCTTATTATAAAATGAACAAGCTGAAGCAATTTATCACAAATGTTCATATCAACTCTAATATCCCATTCTGTTCCTTAGTCCAAATTCTTTTGACCTCAGGGAAATTATTGCTATTTTCCTATAACAAGGCTCTATTAACCAAAATTATAAAATGGTTCATGACATTGTTTTGAAGGTCAAGTTATAAAAACAAAATATAAATTTTTCACTATTATATGCAAAACATGTAGCACAGATACAGCATAAGCTTTTTCTAGAGTTGACTCCACCCTGTCGCAGTGCACTTTTAAATCATGTGTTTTCTATTATTCAGCCAAAGACTAGAGCTTCTCACAGACATGCACATTCTATAGATAAATAAAGTGACAGATCTGTGTCTTGCCTCTTGAGAGCTGTAGTCAGTGTGAATAATTTTAGCTCATACATTCCCCTACCTAATAACACATCCTTCCATGGCCTTCACACTTTCCAGTTCATTTTCACTAACCAGGATGACACACTAGTTTCTTTTCAAAACAACATTTCATCAGGACCACGGATTTAGCTCAGTGCTTCTGATACCTGCCTTGCAAGTACAAGGTCCTGGGTTTGACCCCCAGTAACCACATACAACAACACTGAACATGGTGACTCATGCCAATCAGCAATAAGTATCACATAGCACAGTGCCAGGTGTGGTAGCTCCTGCCTGTAATTCCAGCACTTGGGAGGCAGAGGCAGGAGGATTGCTATGAGTTGGAGGGTGAGTTCAGGGTCAGCCTGAACTACAAAGTGAGACTCTATCTAAAAAAAAAAAAAAAAAAAAAAAAAACACATTGTCTGGTGTTGATAACCTCTATGGTATTGAAATAATACCATAAATAATAATACCAAGGGGTAGAAATAATATTGATGTCCATTTAAATAGAAAGCATTTTTGTCATCTGTTGTGGCTTATATCTTGATGTCTCCTTAAAGCTTCAAGTATTATAGGTGGGGTTTGGGGGAGGGACTGGATCATGGGTAGGTTCTGTCAAATTAGTTCACAGAAGGGTTTATAGATAGATGTGATTTTCTATGAGGTTGGCCTGGAGGGTATGCATGTACATTTCCCTTCTCCATTGATGCTTCCCTTTTTTCTGCTTGCCATGCCATGGACTGTTTCTCCTTTGCATTGCTCCTCTGCCATGCTTCGCTGACTTGGAACTAGCCAACTATGAACTAAAAACAGTAAAACTGTGACCTAAAATAAACCTTACCTCTTTTAACCTGTCAGTGTAAGTTATTTTGTTCCAGTAATGATAAAGTAACTAATATACCATCCATGGTCAGAAACCCTCTTGATAGCCATCAGTGATAGATACCTCCTGGTATCCTTGCCTCAATGCAACCTCTTCCTTTTGAATGTGTGTTGGATATTTTTTCGCATTTCTAATACAGGGAAAAGAGAAGTTGTGGGATATCTTTTCCAAGGATAAGTTACCAAAGATTGTGGCCTCTTCCACCTCCTGCCTGAGTTCTTGGAGAAATAAGCTGTCTCAGGTAAGCAAATATATCAAGAGCTGACAGCTTCACCAACAGCTGACAAAGATCTTTGGTCATAAAAGTCAGTGTCCATCATCTTGAAAGCAAATCTTCCTTGTGTTGAGGCTTTTGATGCTTGAAGAGAAATATGATCCAGCATGTGAAGGGCCCTGAGCCAGAAGCATTCTGCTAAGCAGTACCCAGGCTCCTGATGTACAAAAGCTTTGAGATAATAAACATTGATTTAAACTTCTAATTTAGACATAATTTGTTTTGCAGTCAAGTGTTCAGTTTGATGTCCACCTTTGGTGGGGGGAGCTTGTTTGTCTAATCTAAAAGGGACTCTGACTTCATGCTCTCTTGTTTGCCATCTTCTTTGCAGAAACAAAAGACCCTCATGAGGGGCTTACAGCGATCCTGACACATTTGTGTAAGAAGGAACATCCTGCACTGTCTGCCCACAGGAATTGGGCAGCCTGTCATCAGCAATAACAGAAATCTCATCTGAAGTATTCTCGCTTCCTCAAGTTCATGTTCAAGCACAGCTTCTGAAGTTCCTTTTTGGCAAACATGTCTTTTACTTTAGCCAAACAATCATCTTTTCAAACCCTTTGCCCTGGGGTGTGCCGAGTGATGCCAGCTGTCCAGCCTGTTTCTCCACCGCTTATGCCCACAGAGGGAGAAATTCCATTCATTTTAATCTGTTGTCCATATGGATGTCTATGTGAGACAAGACTTGTGTTTTAAACCTTTCCCAAGTGAAAGCAAAGTAGTTTTTTTTTTAATGTTTCTTAAAAGGAGGATGATCTAAGATACTGGTCTCATTCTTCTAGTTTGCTCCTGATTTGTAAAATGGAATCCACATAAGCAAGTATTCTCGCTTATTATTTACCATTTGCCAGCATTTCAAAACATACTTTACTTGTAAAAGTTATACAAAGGGACTGGAAAATTATAAAATGATTTCTGAGGAATGTAAGGCCACCCAGTCCCCGAAAAGGCAAACTCCACATGTTCCAAGCATTCTCAGAAAGGAAGAGAATAGTGGCTCTGGCAAGCTTCTTTAAAAACTGAGCATTGGATCAAGACAAATTGTGAGTTTTCATGGTTCAACAAGCCATTATATGTCCTCAGTGTCCTTAAGCTCATTGGTTCTGGCTGTGTGGACAGGAACTGTGTGGTAGTTTTCAGAGAATTCTCCTCTGTAATGATGAGAATGCAGAGGGGAGATTCTGCCAAGCAGTTGATACAGCCTGCCTGCCCCAGGGCTGTGGATTTCACAATGATGGAGGCAGGGCTGGGGGTGGCTTTGCTTCTTCATCTAAATTTATCTCACCTAGACTGATGTTGACTCCACATTTTTTATCTGCTGAGTTCCACAGTATTTTAATAAAAATATTATAATCATTATTCTCTCCCACTGACTGAACTGGCCAGAAAGAAAGGGCACACTAAAGATAGGACAGCACAAAAGCTTTTAGAAGTGTGATGTCATTGCTACAGGTATGATGATGTGACCTGAAGCGTACTTGTGTTGCTGAGAAGCCAGACTGGACATAATAGAGAAGAACTAGCCCCATTTGCATGGGGCAGTTTTGTGATAGGTGAATTTGTTCCCATGCTGTCACACAGAGAGTTCCTGGAGAGAGAAGGGAGAAACTATGTAAACAAAACAATGTAGGACGAACCCACTGTCTCTGAGAATAGAAAAAATGCCATTCTTTCCTCAGAACCCTAATTATGGACCATAAACATAAAGTAATTACCTTGCTCACCGATTATTCCCTCCTTCATGAGTGTGGGAGTGCTGAGAGGAGGGTCCCTTGAACAGGAGATGACCCCACCTAGTAGGAGTGGACAGGATGGCCCTCCTCTACTGAAAAGGAAGAGAAAGTGCAGAGCCCTACGTGGGCTCTAGTTCTAGCTCCTGCTATTGTTAATGTTACTTTTAACATTAAAATGATGTTACAGGTTTCTTGGGTTGGGAGATATTGGGATATTCCTTATCCAAATACAAATATATCCTTATAATTTACTTATGTAGAGAGCAGAAAAAGCACAGGTTTCTGAGGTTTGTGACTCATCTCTACTCCTTACTGCAATCCTATTCTGATTTTCTGAACATCAGTGCTGTGACATAGCAAATAATGATCTTTATCTAAATATCTCAAAGTACTGATGTGAAGATTCTCATAGCAATGCTTGGAAAGCCAAAACTCCGTTATATTATTGTGTTGTTATTATTACTGCTGCCAAAGTTATTTTTAAATGATATTTTTTATAATGCAAGGTAATTGCACCATCTAATCATAAATGCTTAGATGGAACATAAATAAGTAATGTTGGGAAGAGGGTGGGATGCTATTTCTAATTCTTACCTGTTTCAGTGGTTCACTATTTTTCTCCATTGCTGCATTAACCTGATTTCTCTCCATCTAAATATGCTCATTTCATTTCAGCAAGACCCATTATCATATGCAAGTGAAAACCATGGCAATGCCCCGTCATTTTGCAGTAAGCACTGGACTTACTTTCTATTACCCAGGGGTAAGGTAATGCAATGATTTAAATCCACTAGAAAGCTGGGAGTGTTTGATTCCTGCTCCTTGTCTGAGAGCTTATTTTGTTGGCAAGTGAAGAAGGAACAAGAATCGAGCTCCTGGAGAAACTTCCAGGCAGGAATACTGAGGATTCTGTAGGTTGACGAGACAAGTGTTTTACTTGCAGGCAAACTAGAACTTAACTTCAGATTTTTAAAAAACATTTTGATGTTTCCATTTAATGTCTAAAAGAGCAGGATAGCAAATTCCAAATATGACATGGTGAGAGTTTTTGACTATATAGTAAGACTAATGCAGAAGGCTCAAAACTATGAATATAGTTATACGAAATTCTAGAAAATACTAAAAAATCATATATAGCAAATGTTAAATTCAGGTAAAGGTAGGCTAAGTAGAACATTGAGACCTGGTTCGATAGACAGACTTAATTTGGTCAGGTGTTTAGAGTCTAGACTTCAGCAATCTCCACCTGGGTACACTATCCACTTATCTGGGCTCCCAGCAGGCTGTTGTGGTGGGCAGGCCACCGGGGGCTTCATATCATGGCTTCTTTAACAGGAGGAAGAATTCTGAGTCAGAATCATGACTAACTCTCTCAGTCTGGCCTGGCATAATGGAATTTTTTGAGAGAAGGTATATGAACAAAAGCAATGGAATTGAGCTAATCTCTTTCTACCTGTGAAAGCGCCTCCACACCTGGCAATTTTAAGTGGTTCCCCTGAAGGCAACTGTGGGGAGATGTCCATGGGAGGATTAGATTTGCCAGTCAGAGCAGACTTTTCTCCCTCAAAGAGTGAAGGCCCAGGCATCTTGCTCCTTTCTAAGCAAAATATTCTCTAGAGTATACGACAATCTGTTTTTCTGGGAGTGTTGGTTTTTCTCTTTCCATCAGCCATGGCCTTGGAAGTCACAATATTTTGGTCTTTGTGAAAAATGTGAGCTGTTAGTGTGTTCAACTCAACTCAGGCAAAACCTGGGAAGAAAGAGGCTTATCTCTGACGTTCCTGTGAAACAGAACCAGTTGCGGAGGGCCACAAGTTTTAATTCTTGGGCGTCACTTTCATTTAAGGCTCCAAGGCTTATATCCATTGTTGTCATTCTAAATTAAGAACAAATGGACTATAAGGGTTTTAAAGTTCCCATGACAGCAAATTCAGTGGGTTGGGAATGCAGTGTGACGCTGAGTGGGCCTCGGAAGTGTGGGTAGGTTGACATAATATGGGGAAGGAAAATTTCTCTGGGGCATTTGAGAAGTAGCAGCATTTTCTCATTTGAGGTGGACATTGGATTGAAGTGTTTGTCATTTTGGTCCTTTTGAATAGCTATTTTAAAAAGAAAAGGTATTCCCCAGAAATTATCTGTACAGGGAGTAGGTATGGAAATGGACAAAGTATCACATCACAATAAAATATAAAACAATTCACGTGAAACTCTTCATAAAGAAATTTCTAGAGAAAACTTTGGAGTTATCCAACAACAAATGACAATGTTGTTTCAGGATTTACAGCTTGTTAGATATCAAGAAATCTAAAAATGTCACTCTTCCTCCTGCTACTCTTTTTTCATTTAAAATAAAGCTCTTTTTATACATAACTTTTGCCAAATTTCACAGCACAATATCTGCTTCACTTTAATTAATTAGGAGAAAATCTGATATGTACAAGTAGTCATTTATAGGCTCTTTGCATAGTTATTTTGAAGGGTAGAGAAAAAAAAAAAAAAACAGTTGGAGTCCAGGCCTAACTTTAAAGGAGTATTTCTGTCAAATGTTTTTAGAAATGGATAAAAGGAATACATACCAGCTATTTAAAAATGACATTTGTTTCCAGTGTTGAGGTTATCTTAGTGTTAATACCACTGTGAAGAACTGTCTGGCCCTAGTCTGGCTTGTGTTTCAGAAAATAAATGTTGGGAACATGTGAAATAAAATACAAGCCAATGGTATCTTCAGCAAGTCAGAAATGACGTTGAATTGGCCACTGAGTTAGCTGTCATGGAACCTTTAGAAACATATCTACCCTATGAGAAGATCAGATAGAAAAATAAGAGAAAAAAAGGAAAGAAAAAAAGTGGAGCTGCTGGCTCCCCATCCTTAGATATACAAAGATCCCTTAACAGCATCTCATCTCTTTGATTGGCCACAGGTGTTTTTAAAACATGTATTTATCAATACACTTATACCATTTTGAAAAAGCATGTAAATTACATTCAAGGCTTACAGCTAAAATAAAGTAAGAAAACACTCTAATGACAAACAGAAGAACCTGTTTGAAACCTCAATTTTGTTTCAGGCAAATGCATTGTTCCATTTATTTATCCATTTATTTTTTTACATTGAAAAGGTTAGGAAAATCCATTGTCCCTTGAGGAAACCATGAATGCCAGTCACAGACTCCCAGGAGGACTGAATGTGAGGAATAAGGGCAAATGCGCTGGTGGCCAATGCTGTGCTTTCCTAGGTTGACTTCACAAACCCCGCTGCAGAATGACAAAGCAGGTGATTGGAATCCAATGAGTGTGCAAGAAAGCAGATAAGATGAGTGGAATAAAAAGCAAGCAAGGAAATAAGGAAGACTCCCTTACCTGTCATAGATATTTCTGGAAACACTGGTTTACATACTTTTAGTTACAGCAATTGATTATCTTTAATCTTCCTAGCTTTATTTAGACATGTTTTCAATGCATTGTTTAGACTTCTCCACAGTCAAACAGAAGGCACAAAACATAACCCAACTTACACTTAGAGATTTGAGGTGATGAAAGTCACCAAATGATTGTGACTACCACCTCCCAAAATGTCAATATATGTTACATATCTAAAACAGTACCCTCCAAAGCACTCTATTGTGCTTTATTCAAAATAAACAGATCTCTCAGAGTACTTGATCTTTCAAGATGTTTTATTTTGTACAATTGAAGGAGAAAACAAAGGGAAACCCATCAGTTCTGGAAACATTGGATTATAGCTAAATCTGACTTCGCTAATCTTTCAATATATCACAGTGTACTGTGAATGCATAAGTATGGAAAATGATAACAGCATTTCTTCAACCCATTCATTGAGAGAGCCATTTATTACTGAAATTGTCCTTCCAACCAGAAGACTGTAGGAAACACAGACATAAGATTTAGCCAGTGGATTGAATGAAACTGAGCAGAAGAGGTGGTTCTGTGACCACATTAACATGCACATTTTTCTCAATTCAGAGATGTCTTTGTTCAAATTTGTACACAGGCTAGTATCCTTCCTTGGACTTGTTAAATACTCAGTCCCACTGGAATTGGTAAGAAATTTCTCCCAATGTCTAAACTACTCTTTCCTCTAGTGCGGCCCAATACACACATTGTGGAGTCACAGGGAAACATTGCTCTGCAAGATCTGATGTGGTAGCACAAAACCTAAACATTTAAAAAAAATTATAGAAACGCTTTACATGCAACAAGCAAGCCAGGAAGGTTTGTTCCATTTTTAATGCACTTTAAAGATCACGAGAGCATCTCTCAAATCTACATCTTTTAGTGTCTGGGCTCTGTATAGGACTGACAACTCCCTGAAGTAACCCTATAACCCACAGTCTGTTTCCCTTAGATACTGAAATCCAGTAAAGTCACTTTATAGCCATGGAGGAAATGAACAGCCTGTTGTACTCCAAGAATGTGAAGGTCTTACCTGTGCCCTGGAGATATAAACTTTATGAGTCCCAGGAGACAGGGGCAGTCCCAGATATGAGGTCCCTCTAGAGTAATGCATTAATCTGAAGTTTTTCCTGATGAGTTAGAAACCTCGTCACACACCATCCATTCTCTTAGGTCACTCAGCTATTTCATGAGAACAAGACAATGGATTTAGAAGCAATAAAAACATTCTTCCTGTTCTTTAAGTTATGAATCAGCTTTACCATTGAACTCTTTAGTCACAACCTTAAAAAAAGAGACAGCATGTATTTTAGGAAGTAGGGTTATCAAATTAGTTGCTTCTATTCAAGAAAGAATGACAAGGGGCCTAGTGACCCTTAATATATGCATTGACTGCAGGTTTTCTTTGAGTTCCTAAGTGAGCTCTTAGAGTGATCCAGGCTCTGGTAAGAACTGTCAGCATTAGTTTTGTACACTAAGGGGAAAGTGGAATTTATTAGCCATGTACACATTAGGCTCCCTTTTGGAACAGAAATAATAGTTCATACTTATTAATTTTTTCAGCATTAGGAGCTGCTGGAAATGTTTAACATACCTTCCTTCATTTAATTTGCAGAGCAGCCTTAATGAAGTGGATGTAGTATGTGTAAAACGGCTGCAATTTTCCATCCTTTCCACATCTATATCATTTTACAATGTAATTCCTTATATCAAGAGCTAGAATCTATTTCCTTGTATTCTGAATCTTTACTAACTCACTCATAGCTCAGGGATTAGAGGCCCTGCCTGGTCCTAGGTAGCCCCAGCTCGGATGGCTCCATAAAATCGCTTATCTCTGGTAAACTCTGTCAGATTTGCTCATAGGGCTCCTAAGCAGAGTCTCAGAGAAGCAATGGAAATTAAGGCCTTTTGACATACATATTCAGTATTGACACAAGACTACTTCTCGATGTGATTGAATAAACAGTAATAGTGACTAGTACTCATTACAAAGTAGACAAAGAGTGTCTTATAGATTTAAAAAAAAAAACTTGGAAGTCACAACACAAATAGCATGAATATAGGGAGAGATATTTTCCCCCTAAGCTTGAAACAATTGTGTAAATTCATAATACCACCACGTCAAAAAGCTAATTGTGAACCAGGAAACAATAAATTCAAACAATAACTTCTTGGTCAGATGTTTTAAGTAATCAACACTGAACAACCATCTGTATAAGTAACCATGGACTAAGCCTATAATCGTTTCATATTAGTCACCCAGAAGTTGACACGGTCTATTCCCTCCTTTATCCTATTAGTTTTTGTGCTTTCATAGAAGATGTAAAGAAAACCCATTCTCTATCACATACATTCAGGAACCATACCAGTCAGAGAGTGCTAAATAAGACAAGATCTAGGAATAAGAAGCCTCCATTTCAGAAGAGAAAAGCTGAATGGTGTATTTTCAGTGGTGTACGAGGTACACATTAGCTTATCTGAAGAATGTTCTCTGGTTATTTCCTGCTCATATTCTGAGACCTTCTTTTCCAGGAGAAAGAGGTGGTGGCAGGTTTTTGTCTTTCAAACTATCCCTTAGATATGGTTCAAGCAACCCCTAAAGTGATTCTAGGACATACCATAAGAGCTTTCCTTTTCTCCTTTCTCACTAAGAATACCTGCCCAAATGACTGGATTGGATGGCTCGGGTCCCTTTGTTAAGCACAATCATTGAGGCTGTGTAATTAGAACGGTGTGTTTTAATACAAAATTCTGCCCTATTTCCTCTAAAGAATCCCTGAGAAAGGAAAGTCACCTCAGAAGCCTCAGTTTTCCCATTCCTAAAATGGGGATTATAGTAATCTGCTTATCTCTGAGGCTCAATAAGACAAAGTAAGAAGAAAATGTTTTGCAAACTGTAAAACTCTGGAAAAATAGGTACTATTAGATATTCTCTGTTCATTAGCTACATGAACATTCCTCAACTTGCTGGAGGGTCTCATGTGACTGAATCGGCAGTGTATTTCACCATTTCCAGACAAATTTCAGTCACTTATCTATTATGTGATCTCACTGGATGAAATTTTCTGATTCATCCCTGTCCTTTCACACACACTTGTGTGGTATTGTAATTGCGCCAGAAGCTGAGAACAGACTCAGAGATGAAGGGTCCATTTTGCTATTACTATTCTCCTGGGAACACATCATTTATGAAAAGAATTTGCCTGTGATTTTTTTGGCAGGAAAGTAAAACAATTATTTTAAATGACTAAATATAGGCATTTCTGAAAACAGAATTTTAGAAGCAGGAAAGCTAATAACTCTTACACATATTGTGGGTTAGTTTCATAATAGTCTGAGATGGTGGGTTTCCATAGAATAAGATTAGACAGGTGGACAAAATGCAAAAAGAATCAGTTGAAGATTATTAGCTTCTCAGGTTTATGAACATACACAAACACGCGCACACATACACAAACACGCACACACATACACATATATACAATTAAAATTCAGTCTTAAATAAAATAGAGTAGACCCTTCCATATTCACAGGTTCTGTATGTCCAGGTTCAGGCAAATCAATCCACCTGGAATAGGGAATATTTTATTATTATGTCAATACTGAACATGCATAGAATTCTTTCTTATCATTATTTTCTATGCAACACAATATGATAACTATTTATATAAAATTTATGTAACACGCTTTATGTGTAATCTATAGATAATTTGAAATGTACAGGTGGACATAAGAGTCAAACATACTGCACTTTGTAAAAGAAACTTGAGCATCAGTGGATTTTGATATCTATGGAGGATTCTGGAACCAACTCTTTGTGGACTTCAAAAATCTACCAGACTTAAGAAAAACAAGATGAGAGACAGTGTAGATACCCAAGTGTCATGAGACATTAGCTGAGAGAGCTATCTGTGAGTGGATGGAGATTAACCTGTCTTGAGACCAGGACCACCATAGAGCCTTCTCGAGAAAGACATCCACACCAAAGACTCTGGAGCTCTGGTTAAGAAAGGCACTTGTCTATGCATTGTTTACATAAAACAGTGGGTAACTGCCACACTGTAAGCTACTGATTCCATCTGAAGGACTGGCATGGGAAATACTTCAACTTAAAGCTTTGACCCTTCCTCCTCATCTCAGTAGCAGACAACTTGAGGACTGCAGGGATAGTCCGTGGGTTGACCTCATAGCACAACTGAACCCAGGTAAATAGTTGAGGTTCGGATCATTTCCTCGCTGTGCCTCAGGGAACACAGTGGCCGTGGACTCAACTATTTCCTAATCCCCTTCCACAGAGCGCTTTGTGTTGGCTCATTAGGGTGTCCCTGGCTGTTGCACTTCCTCACTGAGGAGGCCTTGGGGGATTCCGCAGGCAACTTTCAGAAACCATATTTATGCCCTACTCAAGAAGGAAAAGCCTGCAGTGATTAAAACAGTTATAAAGAGTCTGTGCAAAGCAACTGAGGCCTGCTTTTCGCTTTGTCCGTTTTCCACCCTCTGTCTTGGGCCTTTTTATGACCCCTGGCAAACTGACACTGGGACAGCAGGTTGAAAGACCTTTCAAACACTTTGATTATCACCATGGAAACAAGCTGCGTTCTGGCCTTGAGTAGATGCAGCATCTGAGTCTTTGCCTCTGATTCCTGGAGCCTCCGAACTCTACAACAAACGCCACAGCATCTCTCTCAATTCACAGCCAAGCATGAAGGCAAGATTCCTTGGAGTGTCTTTAAGATCAGGGATCATATAAAACAGTTCTTGCTCATAAAAGCACACACAAACTTACTATTGTCGAGTGTTTTTTAAATAAGATCAGGAACAAATCTGTGACCTTGTGGCCCCGAGGTGGGAACACTATCTATAAACTTGCACAGACCTTCTGCCTGTCAGTGGGACGTTTTCATTGAACATAGGTATAAAAAAAAGGAGCCAGGATAGGGCAAAATTTTTTACATGCCACAGCTCACTTTATACATTTTAAACCTTGTTAACAAGAAAGTTAGGAACTTTGAGCTATAAAAATGAGAATGTCTTGCTAACTAACTAAATGTATGTGTGAACTTTGAGTTCTGCACCCTGCTCTGGCCGAACTCATAATTGTCCAAAGGAAAAAGAAAAAAATAAAAATAAAAGGAGCCTAGCTTTGGCTTGTAAAATCTCTAATAAGTCCTCGGAGTTTTCTTTCCTTGTGTGTTTCTCAGAGTTCTGTTGATTTTAGTCTTTCCACAGTTCAAATTCACATGTTGAAGCATTTAGATTTGCCCTTTACATATTAGCAAGATCATATTCAGAATATAGAAAGATCAGAGATCAGTAGTGACCTGATGAAAATGTGTAACTTTTGGAAACTGAATCACACCAGGTTTCTTTCTCCCATATCGCATTGCATTAACTTCCATCTGTGTATATTTCTGAAGGCTTGTAAACCATTTCCTCTCTCTCCGTTTTCCTGTTTCCCAGTCTAGTCATTGTTACTTCCTTGTAGTAAACAGCTTCCTTACTGAACAGTAAACAACATTCTTGCTTTCTTTAGCTTGAACTAAATCTTGGACCTTTCCTGAAAAGCTGAAGCTTTCTTGAGAATTTGGTTTTTATTATTTTAACTTTTTTTATCTGCGTTGAATATCAAGGTTCAAGAAATATACACAAAACAGCAGAGTCAAGGCAGTAAGCTAAGAGCAAAGATGAAAAGTACATTTAAAGTGAAATCAGAAATAATTTAAAGGGATGCATCTCTGGTAGAAAATTGCTGTGGTGTGCTGCGAACTGGTTCCTCAGTAAAACATAGTGTTTAATTAAGTATAAAATCCCCCAAATTGTACCAGCCCCTGCCTTTGGATGTGGTCTGCTATCATTCGTTTGACAACTCTGAGATCTTAAATTTTATCTCTTACTTGCAAAGTCCTGTCTCCTCTGTTTATCCAGAGATAAACTTTCATGTGGGTCCACAGTAACTTCCTAGGGTGTTCGCAAGTCTCTGAGACACTAGGTGGCTGCCTCACTTTATGCTACAAAGTTTCCTGGATGAGTAGAAGCTTAGATCCTATGGAAACCTTTAAAACCTGAGGACTGACACAGGAAGCAGTGCTTGAAAACAATGGAAGAGCTATAGTGGCCTGAAGCCACATTCCCTAGAAGCAGAGCCAGAGAAAGGAATAGGAGTGTCTGTGACCTACTGAGGGATCTTTCAGTAGAAAAAGAGGGAGAGAGACAGGAAGTACAGAACAAAGAACAAGACAAGAATAGGCCTCGGCTGTAGGCTGGTCTCAGTTTTAGCACACTGAGCCTCTCGTGTATGAATTACAACAGGTTTGTCTCACTTTGAGACAAGGTGTTATTGTCTGGTTAACACCACCAGTTGAATGCTAGTTGCAAAATATCCAGGACTGAGGGAATAAACTTTCAAAAAAGTTGGCACTTTCAGTTGAGAGCAACCCATCCGAGAAAAAGTAAGGGCAAGTGTGTGTGATGCAACACTAAGTGTCCAGGTGTAGTAAACAGGCTTTGATGATACACCAAACTGTCGCTAAGAACAGAGCCATCCCTCCTTATGAGGAACCTTCCACAGAGAAGAGCCTATTCTGGATTCATCTATTTGTAGGAACACTCAAATCTAGCTCTAGTCAGCCTGAGCAAAATGATTCATTGGTCCTGGAGTGCCCATATCTCAGATTGGAGAACTTAGATAAAGTTACATGGTGTTAATATCTTCAGAAGAGTAAATATTTAATAGGTGGATTTGTAATTAAAATCTAAGATTGGGGAATAAAAATAAATTAGTATATTGTATCACCATCGTTATCAAGGTTTCACTTTAATTTTGGTAGAAAGGGATGGAAATTAGATAATATTTACTGTTACTTAGTTTTTAATCTTGTTAGTCAAGGAGATTGCAGAACTTCAGAGCAGGAAATGTCCTTGGCGTCATCTAGTCTGACTCTCATTTTACAGATAAGGAAACTGGGACTCCAGGAGGTCAAGGTCTTAGAGACTCTGGTTTTGTGTGTCTTCCTTTCTCAGAGTTGGTAACTGTACTAATTGTCAGGCCAAACGGCTTTGTTTAGTTCACACATATGTGTTTGAAAGAGACCTTGCATCTGGAAGGCCCATCAGACAGAACCAATTCCCCTGGGGTGTGGTGATAAGTAAATATTTGTCTATGATCAAAGCATCTTTGGAAGCTATTAACTCTATACAGCAACATGATATTGCAATCTGCAAAAATATTGTATGAAATCTGTTGAAGACATGGTAATGTCTCTTCAAATTTTTATATAAGACTTTACTCGATATGTATCACCTCTATTCCTATGTGTAGAATGAAGGCTAAGATGCCCACCCTCCTGGGATGGCAAGATGATACTAAATTTCACATGAGCAACATAAATTCATAGTCTTGTAAGTCTAGGTGGAATATTCATGACTGACTCATTAAGAGTCCTCATTTTACTCATTGACAAATAAATTCAGACCAGTTGAAATAATTCTCCGGAAGACACAGTAATATTAGGTAAGAGCTTTAGCATAAAGCAGATCTCCTCCCTTAACCTGGCTTTTTCAATTAAGCTAAATTTTTCAAAATTTAAAATTATAGGCAATATAATATACAATCAAGTTTTTTGTTTTTAAATTTTTTTTTTAGGTTTTTTGAGACAGGGTCTTGCTTTTGTAGTTCAGGCTGGCCCTGAGCTCAGCCTCAAACTCCCATCACAGCAATCCTCCTGCCTCTGCCTCCTGAGTGCTGGGATTACAGGCGTGAGCCATCACACCCAGCACTGTGATATGTGGTACTAGTTGCTGCTGGGCGTGAGTCTCCACACCCAGTAAGGTATGTGGTTAACTGGGTCCTTGCACTTGCAGGACAGGCACTGGAACCACTGAGATAACTCCCCGGCCCTATACAGTCAAGTTTGTACAGAGAGACTCCCCAGAAACTGATTCAAATACAATTAATTACAAGTGTATCTCCACTTTGCTTATTCCAGAGGATGATGAAAGTGTATTTTTGAGTTTTCCTACCAGGCAGTAGAATATAATTTTATTAGTGTTTTAAAATTAAATGGTAGATGATGTTAGAGTTAAAGTTAACCTTTGCTTTCTAGCCCAAATAACATTATTCCAGTCAAGTCTAGAAATCACACCAATGCTGTGGTTCCAGCAGATGTTACAGAAGTGCCCGCTATGGAGTTTGTATCAGGTCATGACAAACTTGTCAAGCTCCTCTCATTCCAAAACTCACATTTCTATTTTTTATTTTAATCAAGAAAAGAAACTAAGCTCAAGACCCACCCTGCCTTCTCATAATGCATCACAGTCACTAATTTATTGCATTATTGACGGCATCCCATATAAGATGCACTTTGGAAATGTTTGTCAAGTGCATGAATGAATGAATTCATGTCTTATAGAAAATACATTGTGTATACTGACTTTATTTGACAGAATCTGGTATGTATTAAACCACTGGTCAATGTAGACCCAAGGTCAGTGCCTTGAGGTGAGTTTGTTTGAATACTGGAACAATTATTATTTATACATACTCAGTCTCCAAGGCTGGACTCAGATAAGGCACTTCTTCTGGGAAGTAAACAGAAGCTATTTACATAATGTATGTTAACAGAAACTAAAATCATTCTGTTCCTTTAATCAAGCCCCGTTTGAACACAAGTCAAATGTGAATTTCAAGTAGATATGGGATCTTTCTGTTTCTACTTCGCTTTCTTAATTCCTGCTGAAAGAAAGAGGATATATGTTAGATTTGCCAAATTTACTCACTTCTACTTCTGATCCTAATTAAGACCTTGAGATTAGACACAAACAGTATGTCACTCGGTGAAACTCAATTCCTAATGGCTCGCCTGCAGTTGTTTCAGTCTGCGTATTACACTGATCTACAGCTGGCTTCGGTTCTCCACCCCACCCTGAATCCGTGCCCTTGGCAATGACTCCACAGCAACTCCCACTATCAGGCAGTCTAGCTCCCCACCCTTCAAACCTGGCAGGGCCACTGGCATTGTGACTTGCTCTGCCTGACAGCAAGTGGCAGAGGTGATAATGTGTCACACTTGGGCCAGGGCTTGGGAGACCATTCCTGGTTTGTTGTTTGTTTCCAAAAAAAAAAAAAAAAAAAATGCCTCTACTTTATGAACAAGCCCAGGCTAACCTGCTGTGAGAACCTTATTACCTTGGTTTTGGGCCATCTTATGCCAGTTCATAGTTAACCCCCAAATATTTATATATTTTATACCACACTTATAGATATGAATATACTTACATGTATTCCTCAAGTACAATTTGCTTTTCTGATGCCCACTATGATCCTAAATTTTAAATCCTCCCAGATCTCTTTGTTTCCCAACTAGCAAGGTGAATCCTAATGCTGCACTAAAGATTTTCTTTCCATCAGTTTGCAGGAGTCCTAGAACAAGTGACCTTTAAAAGTGAATTCTATGTATGGACCTAACAGATGCTGACCCAGAACAAGATCTCTGCAGGAGATGGAGTATTGTGGAAAGAAATAGGAGGAGGGAAAGTATGAGCACAACCCTCTGATGTCACTCTCTTCCTATAGGAAGATTTCTATGAGATTCTAGAAAGACCTGGCTCTATTCTACTGACTATAACAGTGGGCTGCCTTTTCATGAAGAGGAAAACAAATTAGTCTATTTTCAATGGAACCTAAGCTCTACATCCAATCTGTCCCCACATAACAAGGAAGGTCTACTTCAGTGAAACCCAAGTACTTTTCCCAGTGTTTCCAAAACCCTTTACCTACCATCCCACATGAGCCTTGTTGATATTTGTAAGTCCTCATTTGAATGGCAGGAAGGAAGAAAAGGAAATATATTTGAGATCAAGCTTCCTTGTTAGGATGGTTTTAAGGATGGATTTTAGCTGGACGTGGTGGCTCACGCCTGAGGTCCCAGCACTCAAGAAGCAGAGGCAGGAGGATTGCTATGAGTTCTAGGCTTCCCTGGGCTACATGGTGAGCTCAGGACCAGCCTGAACTACAAAAGTGAGGCCCTGTCACAAAAAACAAACAACAATGAAAAAACAAAACCATAGAAAGGATGGATATGTTTCATAGTAAGTATACACTTACATGTGTATGGAAAAATCTACTACTAGGACTTTTTGTAATATGATGTCTTAGCTTGTGTGCTGTTTCATTGAACTTTGTTCCAATTTTTTCTTCTTTTCCTCTGTTTACACCTTTCAGTGACCTCATCAGAGGCCAAATGTGCCCCAGCCCCACCCTCTTCATTTCTGATCTGTCCATTAGCCTTTCATTGGTCAGTGAATGGAAATTCCAGTCAGCAGTCTCAGAGACTGTTTTCTAAAGTAAGCACCACCAATCTGGAGATCTTGAGGACACATTTTATAGCTGAGGTTAACACAAACATGTGTCTTTTTCTCTTCTGAAGCTGTATTCCATGAGTGAGATGAACTGTAAAGATGTGAAATGCAGGGTAATTATTCAGAGAGTGCTAAGTGCAATAAAGCAACTAGAAGAGGGTACTGGAATAGTTACTGGGGAAGTATGGAATCCTCAGAGAGTGAAGGCTTTTGGAAGAAGTCCACACCTAAAAGTCTAGAGTGAGCCGGGCATAGTAAGAGGTGGAAAGCTGGATCTAAGCTGCAGAAAAGCAAAAGCTAGTCCCTCAAGCAGAAACACAGTGGAAGAATTTGACAAATAAAATGAGCAGTGTTTATTGCACCAGAGTGAACCAAAGGGAGAGAAATATCAGATGAGATCAAAGAGATTTACCCAGGCAATATTATGTAAGGTCTTCAGGCAGGAGTTAGGACTGCCTTCTGTTGTAATGTCAAAGAAGAGCATTGTCGGTGTCAGTCAGGAAGGCAACACAATCTAGTTTACACACTTTACAGAGGACCTCCTGCCAGCTGCATGGAAGATGGATTGTAGGGAGCTAATAGTGGAAGTCAAGAGAAGAAACACAGGTCTCTTACAAGTCTGCAGAGACAGGTGGTGGCAGCTGAGATGAGGTGACTGGCAAGAGAGAGGGCAGACAGTGATCAGACCAGAGTTTTGGACACAGACCCAGTAGTATATTTTGCAGATTGAATATAGAAACCAAAGCAGAGAGAAGGAAAAGAATAATTGTTAAGTGTGTGGCTTGTGACACTGCATAGATCATGATGTCTTAACTTGTAAGGAAAATGTGGTCGAGTGGAGCAAGCTCTGCGGGGCAGATCATTCTGTCTATTCTCATGTGTTGTTCCTTATTAGTATATATTTGTGACACGTAGTAGTTGCATTCATTTTTTTGAGAATTGGAGCATATACCAGTTTTCACATCTCTGTGCCTCCTGTCCCTTGACCCCCTCCTCCTTCTCCAAAACATGTTTCACCAGTTTCTATCATCTCACCTTTACTTTACTATTTAATCAATTTATAAAGGAGTTTCTCATATTAAAGAAACCATGAGATAAGTAACTTTTGAGTCCGGTTTATTCCACTTACCATTATGGTGTAAAGATCCATTCATTATCCAGTATGTGGCACAAATTCATTCTTCTTTGTGGGTGAATAAAATTCCATCATGTACATACACATTTCCTTTATCCATTTGTCTGCTAATGGGTAGCTATACTTCCTTCCAGAGCATATTCATCATGAATTGCACTACTTAAACACAGGTGTCCTCAGATCACTGTACTATGATATCATTAACTTTTTCAGAAATATGCTGAGTAGAGTATAGCTGAGTCAAAGAGAATATCTATTTTTAGTTTTTTGTGGGCCCTCCATATCCACAGTGGTTGTACCAGTTTATTTTCCTATCAACAGTATAGACAGGTTTCTTTTTTCCCATTTCCTTGTCAGAACTCGTGGTGTGTGTGTATATGTGTGGGTGGGTGTGTGTGTTTAATGAAAGCCATTCTAGTCAGAATAAGATGAAATCTGAGTTGTTTTGATTTTCATTTTTCATAGCTAAAAATGATGAAATTTTTTCATATGCTTATTGGTCATTGGTGCTTCTTTTGAGAACTGTCTACTCAGTCCATATCCCATTTTTGACTGGGTCAAACTTTGGGGAGGATGGATTGTTTGAGTTCTTTATCTATTATACATATTAATCTTCTGTCAGAAGAGCAGAGGACAATATTTTTTGCGTTATGTACAGGGCTTCTCTTCTGGCAGTCTGATCATTTCCCTTGCTATGCAGAAGCTTCTTAATGTGTATATATTAGTTTCAAAATATAGAATCAATTATGGCAGATACAGGGAAATTTGGATTCTAGAGTTCAATATGGGAAAAAGCCACTTGCATTTTCAATGTTACATGCTTTTTAGAAATATCATTATCATCAGAGTCATTCTCTTTTAAATTCTATTACATGAATTACTAGTTATAACAAATATATTTATTTATTGAAAATCTAATAAGCTTCTCATAGATCCAGTTCAAAATGCAAGTCACCATAAGAATTTTTTTTTTTTTTTTTGGAAACAAGATCTCACTTTTGTAGTTCAGGCTTGCCAAGAGCTCATGCTTGAACTCACAGCAATCCTTTTGCTTCTGTTCCCTGAATATGAGGATTACAGGCATGAGCCACCAAGTATGGCACTGTGGTATGCAGTTCTGATTGCTGATGAGTGTGAGTCTCCATGCACAGTGTTGTTGTATGTGGTTACCAGGGATCAAACCTGGGTCCTTGCAATTGCAAGGCAGGTGCTGGAACCACTGAGCTAAATTTACAGCCCAAATTCTTTATTTTTAATGTACGCTCCTATAACTTTGCCCTAAAATACTAGCTTAGATACTTAAAATGCTTCCTTCCTGAGTAATCTGATGGGTAAATAATAGAACAATATGGAGAAACAGGTTAAGAAAAAAGGAAACAAAGCTTATATATAGAGAGGGTGGGGGTTGTAGGGAGGGTAGGGAGGGAAAAAATGAGAATCAAGAAGTGTCATATTGGGCCGGGAAGTTAGCTCTGTGGTTCCAGCGCCTGTCTTGGAAGCGCAAGGGCCCGGGTTCGATTCCCCGGTAACCACATAACAATACTGGGCGTGGAGACCCACACCCAGCAGCAACCAGTACCACATACCACAGTGCCGGGCGTGGTGGCTCACGCCTGTAATCCCAGCACTCAGGAGGCAGAGGCAGGAGGATTGCTGTGATGTGAGTTCAAGGCTTAGCTCAGGGCCAGCCTTAACCACAAAGCGAGACCCTGTCTCAAAAAACCTAAAAAAAAAAAAAAAAAGTGTCATGTACAAGTACAAACTCTCAATATTGAATGTGATCATAATGTTTGTATAAAATGTACCAATATAATTAAGTTTTTAATAAGAGGCATTAGCTCTGAGAACTCTAGCAACCTCCATCCACTATCCACCTATGGATAGGTGTAGTTCAGAATTCCTTCCTTCTCTGATTTCCTTCTGTGACTTCCTTCTCTGACTTTATCAGTACAGGATTATATGACTTCTTAAAACTCTGTATCCCAGGCCAGGGATTTAGCTCCGTGGTTCCAGTGCCTTTCTTGCAAGTGCAAGGGCTCAGGTTACTGATCCCCCAGTAACCACATATAATACTGGGTATGTAGACTCACACCCCACAGCAATCAGTACCACATACCACAATGCCAGGTGTGGTGGCTCACACCAGTAATACCAACACTCATGAGGCAGAGGCAGGAGGATTGCTGTGATGTGAGTTTGAGGCTGAGCTCAGGGCCAGTCTGAACTAGAAAGTGAGACCCTGTCTAAAAAAAATAAAACAAAAACAGAAAACAAAATATAAACTCTGTATCCCTTGCTCCAAGTCATGTTTTTGCTCAGCATCCTTTCTTCTACATTTTGATGTCTGCAATACTTGGCCTTCAGTACACCCTATTTATACACCCCCACCTTTAAAAATATCTTTCGCCAATTTTTTTTTAAATTATCTTTATTGGTACATTAAATATACACATCATGATTGCACTCCATAATGGGGATTTGTACCAGTATAAGACACAACTTAATTCTCATTTTTTCCCATAGCCCCACCCACCCTACCACCCCCCACATATATATAAAATTTGTTTCCTTACTTTTTTGTTACAATCTCAACATTGTCCCCTTTCAC